>CM077474.1:16078179-16173179 GCA_039654755.1 Calcarius lapponicus | reverse complement strand
ATCCTGATAGAGATACTCACATAGGCCTGATGAGAACTTGGAGCTGAGGAAAGGTTGGAGGAGCACTGAGCATCTCGTGAGTTGGACACTGTGTGATGGGCCCTGTGAGGGTTTCAGGGGCTCCACTCTGGGTCTGTCACAGCAGCTTTGTCTGGTTTGTCTCTTCTCTGGTTCTCTCTGTGTGATTCCTGCCCTGTGATTAGAGGAGGTGGCGCATGTCTGGGAGTGGCACCATCAGCATCTGATTGTTGGCAGCTGGGGCAGCTCTGAGCTGGTGTGACTCCAATTGCACCTGATCACAGAGCAATGCAGATGTGCCTCCAAAACACACGGGGGGAGCAGTGGCTGTGCATTTGCTGTGCTGCTGCTTTAGGTGCTGTCTTGTCATTTTGAAAAGATGTTTTGCTGTGCAAAGCCTTGAGCTTAGAAAAGATAAAGGTTTAGCCAGCTACTGAAGAGCCTGTAGGAACAAGTGGGAGTAGCCTTTCCAGTGTTTGCTTTGAATTGCTTTTGGGTTTGTCTTTTTTGTTTTTACAATCTCCAAGAGCAAAGGGGCTATTTGAAAGTGGCTCTGGGGTGTGTGTGAATGGTTTACAAAGGTGGGGCAGTCAGAAATACGGTTCACAACAACTCTTTGTCCATGCTGGCTGAGAGAGGCAGGCCTGCAAAAATGGGATGATGACAGGGATGCAGGATTACTCAGGGCTGCCTCTCCCTGCAGGTGAGGAGGCAGCAAAGCAGGACCTGGCATTCCCAGGCTGCTCCCTCGTGTCCATGCCCTGACTGTCAGAACAGACTGGATATATTGATCATGGTGTAAAGCACAGATGCTGCCTTTGTATTGGAGTTTGGTAATGGCTTGGTGCTCTAAAAGTTTGCCAGTAAAGTGCTGCAGCTTTTATTGTCAAACAATTGAGGTGTCTGAGGGGTTGCATAGTGTGATGGCTCTGGAAGGGCAACAAAACCTTGTGTTTGAGGATTTCTTCCTCACTGGTAAACCAGGAAGGAACTGGAACAGGTTTAACTCAACTCTAGATGTCTTGGTATTGATTGTAGTATTTCTGCCTGAAAAATCTGGCATCTAGCTTGTTTACAGAGATCTTTGTTGCAATAAGCCTTTATCCATTTTGTCCAAAAGCCTTGTTTGCTTTTGCTCTCCCAATCCCTTGCTTCTACTGCCCTTCCCCTTTTCCTTTGGTGTCATTCACCATCACCATTTCTTTAGCAAACCCCAAAGTAGCTTGAGGTAAAGATGACATCCAGTAAATAAGGATCCTCACCTTGCCACTTCTGCCTTCTGAAAAATAAAATAATATAATACAGCCAATCCTCCCTCCAGTGCAATTTCTACAGACTTTTTCCATGAAATATATCTCTCAGTAGTCACCCTGGTCTCTGTGCAGGGACATAGGCAGAGCACCTGAGTTTGGGAATCAAACCTGGATTTGTGGAAAAGCATGCAGACCAAGTAAATGGCTTTGTAACTGGAATAAGTCAAACAATTACTACATGATGACTAGAAATAAATTTAAGATTAATACAAAGTGTTAATGTTTTATGTTGCTTATGTTTTTGTCCTTTATTTCTGAGATGTGTCAAAACCTGAAAGCTCCATATACACCAGAAACTGCATTTCTTCACTTCTGTGTCTACAATTGATTAACCTTAATATATATTTCTATTTTTTTTTCTGGATTAATTTCTGCTGATTCTTTAGAAGGAAATGAATTAGTGGTATTTGCCTAGCTAATCTTAGGTCTGTTCTCTTCAAAATAGGGTTATGTTATTTTTCATGGAATAAAGGTAAATATGCACAATATATATAAAATTACATAACTGAAAGATTATAATTATTTGTGTAACTTTAGTTTGTTTTAAAATATCAGTTTTGTGAGTTTTAAAATCATGTATTTATTTTAAATTCATGTATTTGAGCAGAGTATTTTCAGAGTCAACTTTTAGACTCTCTGATCTTGTCAATTGCTAATGCTCTATTTTTTTTATTTCTCCATTTATTTAGTTTTTTTACTGTGATAAAATGTTAGCTGACATCAAATTCGTTTAATAACATAAATTTGAGACAAAATTTTGTCTACAATCAAGAATACAGGTGTCTGTATTGAATAGTTTCATAGGTGTTGATAGTCTGTATTAACTGTATACAAAATTGCTGTTAAATTATTGTTTTTAAAGGCTGAACACAGGTGGGGAAAATTTGATAGAGAGAGCGCTGGCTTTCTCCCAAGTACTTTACCTGAACATGAAAATCCATTATTTGATGTTTATTTTGTTAAGGTAGTCTGACTTGTTGTCTAAGAAATTCTCCTTGGAAAGAGGCAATCCCTTTCAGCTCCTGGCTGTTGGTCTGGAGCAGGGAACAGCAGGTTAAAGGAAGGGAAGATAAGGACATTACCTGCTCTTGCTCTATTTCTCAAAATTTCTTGTGGAAATTATGCCATGTGCAAAGAAAGGGCTTCCATGCATTTTCCTCTTGTGTGGTTAGGACAAGGCTTTGTTGGATGTCACTGGCAGAGGGATTAGGAGTTAAGATGATCTTAATGGCCACAGCAGGGGCGTGTTCTTCTCTTTCCTTGAAACTCGTATGAGAGGGGGCAGCTCCAGCACAGCCACTGCATCAGCTGAGAGAATAGGTGGGGAAATCCAACAGCTACAGCTGTGCACCAACAGAACAAATAAAGGATTTGGAGAGTCACCCAGCTCTAGAAAAATGGAGTGTTTACCATCACAGGAAATAGACTTTCATAGTTATTTTTCATGGCCAACGTTACTTCTTGAGAGTCATCATATTTTATGAAAACTTTTATTAGCATTTCCGAATGACCTTACCCCCATTGTGTTTTTATCAGTCCCAAGAGCCATAACCTTTTAAAAATATTTTTTATCATTATAAACACAATAAAGTAAGCTGTCCTGCACATAGATTTGTAGATCTCATTAGAGATACTTTTAAAAAAGGTACTCCATCTCTTGGGAAGATAATGACAAGTAGTAATCTTGGCATGCAAAGTTTTCAGACAGGAACAGTTTGTTGAAATAGATTGTTTAATCTTTCCAGAATTGTTTTGGAGTGGATGTACTTTTTAATTGCACTTTTGCACAGCATTATGACGTGAGTGGGAGAAAGACAAGGGCAACTGAAAACAAATGCTGTGGCAATATCAGTTAGATGGTGTTCCAGGTGAAAAAATAGCCAAGTATTTGCTTAAGATTTTGAGCGTTATCAAAGTCAAACAAGAAAAATGGCAGTTTTAAAACTCATTAAAGTTAACATTTGTCTGTATTGTAAATGAGGTATGTTCCCTAGGGTAGTTAACAGCTTTGGTGGCACGAGATGGGGATAATTTTTCAGATGTAGTGTTTCCAGTGGGGCAGTGTCCTAAGGCTTTGCTTTAAATGGCCTTTTTATGCAGTAGGATAATGGGCAGTTTGTGCATTGCTAAATCAGCCCTGTTTTGTTAGGAATGTTACAGTCAGAGCTCTCACAATTTGTCAGAGGAAATGCAGAACATCTCTACAGGAGTCTGTTTAAGAGGACATCATTTCTCCATAAGCTCTTGCTTAGGTCAACATGCAGCACTGCTCCTCCACTATTCCCCTGTTGCTTCTGCCACACGGGAATGCTGTGATTTATTGGGATTGCACAAGTCATGTCCTCCGCCTGACTGAAGCCACAACGTGGAAATTTTCTCTTCCCTCCCCCTTTGCAAAAGGAAATGTAGAAGGTTACTTTAAAGGCCTCCTAAAGTATTTCTGAGAGGACCTTTTCAATGGAAGGAAATGCCCGTGCGCTGCGCGGGATCTTTGTGGCACAGCTGCAGGTTATAAATACATCAGGGCTGCCATCCTTTTAGAAAGTGTGTTGGTTGAGAGGGCTGACTGTATGAATGTCATCAAACTACTGTAAAATGCTTGTGATGATGTGTAAGGGCAGAACAGGAAGATTATGAACCTAGTGAATGTGATACAAAAACATCCAGTGACTAATGGCATTAGAGTTTTTTTTTACCAGAGCATACAAAACATCCAAACACCAGGAGAAAAATACAGAAATCAAAGTGAGTTTCAGTGGTGGGTACTTCAAATGTATGTCCTGTCAACTTTTTAATTACATTTAAAATTGTGGAGACACTTGTCCTGTGGTACTGGCTTAATGAACAGTGATTCCTTAGTCAAATTTGTTTAAAAAACTTTGTGCAATCCAGTGTTGTGTTAATTTCCCGTTTGATAAAGGTGCTAATACTCTGTCATTCAGACTGCTATTGCTAAGAAATTTTTGGTTTGTTTTAGCATTGTGATATTTTAAACTCAATGCAGCCAAGGACATTTTTAATGAAAAGAAAAAGCAATGAAAAGCCTTAGTAATTTTATGTTTGATGCCAATTGTAATATGAGAAGTGCAGAAAATATTTTGAAGGGGTCAAAGCTATTTGTCTTTATTGTTTTTCTTTTTTTTTTCTTCTGTAACATAGAATTTAACTGTCTGCACGCATTTAAGCCCAGAATATTCTACCTTCTCTGCAAAGAGATAAAATATTTTTGTTTCTCTTAAACAAAAACTTGGGTGGCTGTGAATAACCTTCCCTGGAATTGAAATAACTCCAGTATTCTGATTCACAGGGGCTCATTCTTTATGGTTTCTTTCCCCTGCTTTTCAAGCTGCTGTTTAGCACCCTTCCTTCACCTCTGCCTTTCTCTTTGTAGATCTTCCGAAGATGCTCAGGGGTAGGAAGATTTTTTTTTTTTAATATGTGAGTAGAAGTTGGTGTAGGCTTCATGGATTTGCATGAGCCATAGAAGAGTCTTTCCTTCTTTGCAACACTTTATGGTTGATTCTTTAAGGTCTGGAATGATCAAATGAAGCAGGGGAGGCAGTCTTGGAGTTGGTAGGAAGGCAAAATAAAGAAGAATCACTCAATGTGATTTGTTCTGCTGTCTGCAAAGAAACATTTCTGCAAGTGATGCCACTGATGAAGCTGAAAATCATGGAGGGCATCAGTGAGGTGAGAACAGGAAAAGAAGAGCAGGCAATCTGTGAGCAGGGGAATGCTGCACCACGGGCTGTTCCTGAGTGGGTATTTCCAGCCCAGGACTGTGTGCAGTGGTTACCAGCAGAAGTTCCTGCTTCTGGTGTGGTTGCACTTCCCTTTGATATATAGGTAGCTAAATCAGTATGATTAGACTGTGCAAATTAAATTGATGTAAAATCATATAAGCATTGCCTGGAGAAGAAAGAATTTGATTTTCAGAAATACTGGATACTTGCAAAGTTCAGCTGCCTAAGGATTGCTTTGAAAAAATCAAATCTTTGGTGTGGAGCCTTTGCTTAGCCAATGACAAAGAACTGATTTTTAAGGTTAAAAATAAGGGGAAAAAAGAATTTATAAGAAATTATGAGAAGTGGAGACAAAATCTCAAAATAATATTTAGACTTGGGCACATTCTGTGAAACAGAATAAAAACACATAGCAGCTAACATCCAGAGTAAAATTAACTTTATTGAAATAGTTGTAGTGTTTTTGTGCAACTCTTACATGAGGATGTAGGAAATATGTATTCTCTTAGTAAACTTGTCATTCTGAAGTCACTGCTTGACATTCAGTTATTTTTAGTTTACTGTCACATATGAAATGATTCTGATAGCCACTATTAATTTTTGAGAATATTACAAAGAACACTATTTGTACTCTTTACTAAAAATCTGAAAGGAAAGAAAATGTACAAGGACTTAATTTCCACAGAAGTCAGCTGCAGTTAAGAAATGAATATTTTTATATAGCCCCAACTTCTGTAAAATCATAGTTTGCTTTAAAAGTATCTAGGGTATTTTTTGCCTGTATGGAAATGGTATGGAAATGTTTTAGATTACTCTTAGGTCATCAAGGTAAAAGATACAGACTTACCTTGTTTAAAATTAATTAATGAATTGTTAACGCTGGAACTTAATGATGATATTAAATGGATAAAATCCTTTTTATGCCATATCATGTCATTTTTGCAGAATCAGCCAGGTACTTTAGTATCTGATCTTTAATAATGCATCTCAGCCTCCAGGAGTGTGAAAGACAAATGTCTTCCTTGTCTTTGGGAATTCAGTGAGATGAAACCTTTCATTGAGAACTTTTTGGGAGCCCCCTTTTTACTTTGTCTTCTTTTCAGGACAACATAAGCTGAAAATAATGCAGATTTCAGCAAACAATAGCAGAATATATCTCCTATTTTATGCTTATTTCATCTTTTAGGACATGTTTAATGAAGTTTGGCAATCTTTCAGATTTACTATGCCTTTATTATTGAATATATTTGTAGGCCTTAAAGAATCTTTTCTATGACCAAAAGACATTGAATACAAGCAAAGGAGCAGTAGAAGTGCCTTTAGTGAAAGGTGACATGAACTTTACCTGCTCTAAATTCAAGTTGAAGTCGGGACTGTTGAAAGAGTCTGGTCAGTGATGTGAAGCAGCTTTAGGTGACTGAGCTCAGCTGTGGAGCCTCCACAAAATGTGCTCTATGTTCAGACTCGGTGCATTGTACAAAGCGTAGAGAGGGACTCTAGAAGACATAGATACATACACAGAGAAATGACAAGTGTTAATGCCCAAATAATTTAATTTCAGAGGAACAGCCCATCTGTACAACTCGGGAAACCCTAAATACACACAGAATATTTAAGTATTCTGCTTTAGTAAAAATAGTAACAAAAGAGATGAATGTGTAAAAGAGTTTAACTCAGTTTAACAGCACTGGAAGTAAAGCTGAAAAAAGAAATGGGCAAGCAGAAGGTGTCAGATCCCTCGTGATTTAAGTGTACGTTCCTCCCTGAGTGGCGTGAACATTTTTTTAAAATTTTGTTTTCGGTTGCATACAGGATCAAGCATTCTCTTGAGCTCATGAGGATCACTGGAAGCAGGCACTGATGCTGAGCCCAGGGAGAAGAGGCAGAATCATTCCCTCCCTGCGTTCCTGCCTGACCTTGTATTCTCTGCGCTGCTGGTTAGGCAGCTCTGAGGCTGCCAGTAGCGCCGACGGCTTGGCTGAGCTGGAGGGGGCAGGGGGGAAGAAATCCAGCACGGAGCTGCTCTGCTGCCTTTTTGCTCCTGACACACCCCATATGCTGAGATGGTGGGTGGCAGGAGGAGAGCTGGCACGTTAGCAGCACTGTGTTCCCCGTGCCAGGGGAGTAATCTGTTGGCTGGTTAAATCTCGTTTCTGATTCATCTCTACTTCCTGAGCAGTACTAAGAGGCGAGATCCTCACAGAAAGCCCAGCTCTTGGAGTGTGATAGTGCAGTCTAGAGGAGACTCTGAAGCTTGTGCCTTGAAACTCTGTTTTGAATATTGATTTTAGTTTATTTAGAATAACCCCCAAACTGTAGACTTTCTAGAACTGCTGTGCAGTAGCAATTTTTGTGGAAATAATAGAGCTGTTTGCCCTCGTTATGTTTTTTAGATATTCACGTACACGGGAAAATTCACTACACCAGAAGATTCAAGTAGGCAAATCAAAGCAGAAACAAAAAAAAACCACCCTTATTTTCTCTGTTAATAACATTGCTTGTTAAACAGAAGTTGGCATAGAATCCTGGTGTGAAATTGCCAAGAAAAGATTGTTAATTTGGCATAAGCTTTAAGTCGTTTCATTCAGTATCACATGAAAATGAGTGGAATTATACGTGTGTTTGTACTGTGTACTGCTAGTGAAAAGGAGGATTTGCAACACAAGGAAAATAGGTGTGCACCGTCAGGGGGAGTTCATGTTTGTTTGACAACCCCAGGACTTGGCAAACAATCGCAGCAAACTTGGAGGCAAGCAGCAGAGAAAACATCCTGCAATGTTTTGCTGGAAGAAGCAAAATAGAGCAGAATCAATCATCTTTTCAATGAGAGTTTGAGGTGACTTGGGCCCTGCTCTCAGCTCTGCAGAGCACTTGCTGCCTTCCTCTACTGTGTGCAGAAGACTTTCCTCCCTGCAGGAATGGAACAGGGCTCCTCTTCTACAACCGAGCCCTCCATCTGCTGGGGCTGATTTGCCCTCTCTGGAGTTGCAGAGGCTGCTGCAAAGGGAGTGGTCCTCCTTGCCTTGGGGCAACCGTGTCTGTTCCTCATGCATCAAACTGCTCTTGTCAGCTTTAACAGTCAGCTCAGCAAAGCTGCAAAACTGGAGAAAGGAGGGGAAACACCCTTCAACAGAAGAGTTATTAATTGAATTTTTGTCATGTTGTAAGTATCTAGAGATATTTGTCTTATTTCTTTTTTTCATCCAAATATCTAAATTTTCCTTTCTTTGTGTCTATCTATGGATGAAACAGAACCCCACTGGTAATAGTGTAGAGTTTCTGCTGAGTTCAGCTTGGATGTGTACAAGGTTTGTTCTTTACACCTACCTTTTATGTGAGGAGTCAATCCAGAGTAATACCAGAAAAAAACATGGAATAAAATCCATGTTAAATAAAAACATGGAATAAATTATCCATGGAATAATTTCCACTGAAAACAGTTTGATTATTCAGTGTTGGTTTTGTTTGGACCAGGATTTTAGCTGAAATTAGCTGTAAGTAGAATCTTTTTTGTAATGGGTTCCTGACACTGAAATATCTTTCTTCACACCTGGAATAAGACTACTGATAATACAGGAGTTTGCAGCAGCATTCAATGGATGGCAAAAATAAAAGCCATCCAAATTAAAATAAAAAAAAAATAAAAGGACTGCCTTACTCAGCTCAGGTCTTCTTCAGTCTGCAGAGCAGTGAAGCAGTTCTGCAAAGGCACCTCTGGTTTTGAGGGAAGTCTCTTCCTCCTGTGGGTCCTTGCTGTTGGAAGCTTCCATTCTCCTTTTTTTGTCCCCCCTGTTGCATTATTGTCCCCGTTGCCTTCTGCATGGGCTGGTGGAGGAGGTTTTGGCTGTGGGCTGGGCATCCACTGCAGGCTGAGCTTGGAATGAGCTGTCTAATTCCTCCTCAGCCTGATGTTGTGCAGCCTTCTCACCACCTGCTGCAGGACTCTTCCCAGGCTCACCTCCTGCAGACAAAGGTCCAGGCTCTTCCTGCATCCTCTCCCTTCAGCATCTCACTGGGAGCATTGGCCACTGCCACAGTGGATGGTGCTCTTAAATCGTGCTGCACTTGAATTCTTCTTAGTTCACAATCCAAACACATTAAATTTAAAAATGAAAATACTCCTTTGGTAATGAAGTGGAGCAGCTGCAGAACAAATTTTTGTTTTGTCACATGTGTGACAACTGGTGGTAGAAAAGCAGAGGGGAGAATTGGAAATGATAGTCTCCTAAACCACTCCAAAAGAATTTATTAAACAACATCAGTCAGAGCCAGAAAGTGGAGTTTAAGAGCTGTGGTTTTGTATAAGAGGAAAATTCTGTTGGCATAAGAGTCGTTGCTTTTTTTAAAGTGTTTGAAACATGAGGAGACTGAAGTTTTGTTTTGAGTAAAGAGAAATCAACAGCTTGTACCAAAAGTGTTCTGAAGGTACAAAGAGGTAATAAGTATTTTTTTTAATATTTAAATTATTTTTGAGGAGGGAAATACATCAAAGGCAGATGGTATGTTTGAACGTAATTTTGTGTTAGGAATGCTTTTTGGTACCTTCCTGCAGACTGGCCTATGTAGCATCCAGGCTAGAAATAGAGAGTGAGATAATAGAATTGTTTAGGAGAGACTTGTGCTTGCCTTTTCTGTGTGTGGGTTGGGCTGAGATTCCCTATCTGCTTTATTTTGTTCATTACCTTGTTCGGTGCTGCACAGAGAGCAGTGAGTTATCAGGCACATGGCTGAAGGGGAAGATGAAGATAGCCTTCTTGTCCCACAAGAAGTGGGAGGTGAAGCAGCAGAGACAGGAAGACTGATTCGGGAAGATAACGCAGTAGCTTACAACATGGGGGACAGGAGAGCTCCTTAGAGGGAAAAGAACTGACAAAATTTCACAGCAGGCGCTAGTGGGAGATGAGCATCCAAGGGAAACATCATGCCATGAGAGAAACAAGGTTTCATTGATCACGTTGTGCCAGGGTGTCTCCATGAACGCGCTGTCGCGGAAACCGTTAACCGCGGTGAGCAGGAACGCGATAGCTGACAACTTTTTGTTTTGTTTTAAGAGGTAGACATTAAAAATACATCTAAAGTACGGGACACAAAGAATCTGAATAATGTTATTAAACTTCTGGTGGATCTGAATCTCCAAGGATGTTTACATAGGCTTTTGAAGAAAGCTGAAAAACGTTAGATTTTGCATTTCCAGGCTTAATATTCATCATTTTATTTTGTTCTGCTTAAAGAAATCTATGCAGAATTATTAAGTTCTTCAAAATAAGCCCAAAATAGAGGACTGAGTTTTATAAACATTTTACATATTTGTGTTTAATTTGTTGAAAATAGGATAAAATCTGCTCTCATTTGGCATCCCGAATACAAATATTAGGAACCCAATCCCCTGATGCAGTATAATTTTTAACAGTACAATTTAACAGTCTTCCAAAAGATATTGTGCACACTTTTACAATAATGATTTTTAATTTTTTTATTTAGTATAGAAATAGAATTCATGTGTTTGTCTTTGTACCTTATGAACTGAACTGCTATGTGCTGGCTTTTGTGCACATCTGCATTCACTGCAGAAGAAAAAGAAAAAGTTCCTCCAACACTGTTTGATTTGGAAATATATTTATTTAGCTGGCTCAAAAAAATTAGGTTAGGAGATCACAGTGCGTGGAGGGTCTTTTACCTCTGAAATATAAACCTTCTATCTCCCAGTGCAGGAGTGTTAAGTGCAGAGCTTTTAAGTTGAGAAAATATGCAGTTCATGTGAAAGGTTTGATAGCACTATATACCCACCAAAAGCTTAAATGTGCCTGACTGGTTTTATGGAGGACAGTAAATTAGTCTTTCCCTTACCTCTGACAGGTGAGCAGCAGTTCTTGCATGACCAGTGGCTCTCACCACACGTCGCTACCACACAGGTGAGGCTTTCCCTTTCAAAATGATGACTTGAAAGAAAAACAAGATGTCTTTGCTGGTTATAAATTTAACTCTTCTATGATTAGTCTGGGCCAATTAGGACACCCCTGGGGTTCAGAGTATGGCTCAAGCACAAGCTTGAAAGCCCGATTAGCTGAGGTCTCTTGATACTTGTTCTTGGTAGTAAATGCTGGCACATATAGTATTGATTTTCATTTAGATATCTTAATGTTTCCAGACAATCCTAGCAGATGTGGGCTGAACTCAGATCTACGAGAGTGCTGGGCTGCAATCTGCAAGCATTTTTCTTGCCATTTTGTTTCATTTTTCCTAAACTTAACTGATTTGGAATCAGGAGATATAAATGAAAAATGCAGAGTTTGCCTATCAATCATGGCATGTACAAACATTGCTACTGCCCTTTTCTAACATCCTATTACCACTGGGTAGTTGGCTAGTCAAACAGGAATAAAAATTACACTGCAAACATCATAAGTTAGGCTTGATTTGTTGAGCAAGAAGCCTGACAATTCTGTAAGAGTTATATACCTCAGCCTCGCTGAAAATCAGCCTTGTTATGGCTCTGGTACGTCTATAAAGATTGTTCATTTCATATAAAACAGCTACCTGCACTGAAAGGCCTGAAAGGAAGAATGATGCTGGTTATAAATATAGAGGAAAATCTATTTGTCTGCCCCTTCGTGCTGTTAGCGAGTCACACGACGCAGCCCGGCCGCGGCTCCTCGGCAGCAGGGGGAGTTTGCCATGGCCACCTTTCCCTTTCATCTTCTGGCCTGGGCTGAAGCACATCATCTCTCTTTGTCATATGAGATAAAGCAATGAAGTGTGACCAGTGCCACTGCATTGCACTCTGCCCACCAGGAGCACGTTAATGATAATGAAAAACTATACTGCACTGCATTTAAACTAAATGTGAGCGTAAGGCTGTCTGTCGGCAGACCGGTAGAACAGTTAATGTCATAAAAGATAAATAGAAATTATTAGAATTGGCTTGGAAGGGATTTTTATAGAGCAGGGTTGTATTCCTTTAAAGTAATACATTATCAGACTGTTAAATCTAATTTCAGACTACTGGGCAATTAAAATGATTAACATTATTTACTCATATAGTTCGATTCATTAAGGTTTTAAACACCCTTTACACACTATTTATGTTGAAAATAGAGAAATAATGTGTTAAAATGTCTTGGATCATTAATCATTCAAATTTGCTGTATAACTGCTTTCTCAAAACCTTAGCACCACACTGAATATTTACAAACCTCAGAGGCATTTTTAAGGGATGAGCAAAATCAAATTCCACCCACCTCTGATATGTCCAACAGACCTTCGGTAGTTTCAGGCCTATTGTGTCTGCAAGAAAAATCAGGCACAAAAATCCTAAGGTTATCTTAAAAGTTATTCTACCCAGGGGCTTGTCCAAGCCTTGGCTGTGTTCACCTGGGGGCTTGCACCCCTTTGATATGTGAGGGGAACAGCATGGATGCTGTTATTGAAGCTAATAGGAGCTCCATGGATAAAATCTTGTGTACTGAAATGGAAATATACTCTGAGTCTGGCACTTAGTTTTCAAGTGTGTCAGATGGAATTTCGTATTATCTACTGACAAACCAGTTTATTAGATGGATATAAGAAGAGATCTTCAGGCTAGTAAATGCTGCCATTAGTCAGAGGTGAAACACCCACTTCCCTTCTGTGCTGGCATTTATAACAGCCTCTGAAATACTGTGGGAAAAGTCATGAAAGTCAGTATACAGTATGTGACAAGACAATTACAAACTGCATATTGATGCTGGTCTTTTGAAAAGATTGTCTAGAGGCTTTTATTAGTGGTTTGAAACATTGGGGGTTTGTTTGTTTGCTTATTTTTTATTATTCCCGCATGAACCTAAAATACCTTTTTGCAACCAATGCTGTAAATCCCAGGGGGCGGGTGGGTATAATCTAAACTGGGGTGCCATGTTCTGGGAAGGCAGATTATTGTGTCTGCCTCTCCCTGGAAGCACTGGAGGCCCATGAAGTGGCTCACAGGGCACTGGGCAGGGATCTCAGTCCTTGCCTGGTGGAGGCTCTGGGCACAAACAGGGAGCTGCTGAGTCACTGAATGTTCCCCAGAGGCCAGATCTGCTGAACAAGCGTGGTCATTACTCTTTTGTGACATTGTTAGTAAGGGGAAGAGGTAGTTATAATCTTTGAAATCACCTAGGGGCTCAGCTGAGGGGTCAGAAATATAGATGGCATTAAACATGAGGACACAGCTGTATTGTCCCAGCTGGCTGTGTGACCCCAGCACCAATGCTGGATTCACCCACTTTGAGAATATCCAGGAGCATTCAGACTCCTCCTAGATGCCAGCTCAGGAGCCACATGCTCTGGGTAGACACTGCAGAAGTGGTTTCCTAATTTAGGTGATCTGGATTAGGCCCCGTTACCTTAACAGGTTTACTAAGGAGCTCTGCCTTCTAAGTTATTCACTTGCCAGGGTGCCCAGATGCAGTTAGAGACAAGTGCAGCAATCCCAGGATCATTAGTGAATGCTGTACTCACAGCAAAGGTGTGCCCAAGTCGAGCGGCTCATCTTCCAGAAAGGCCTGGAGAGCAGGAAATCAGTAAGCCACTGAGGATCCACACAACTGTCCTGAAAGAGACCCTTTTCCACCTCTTGGATTAGCCACTTTCTCCCTTCATTCCATTCCTGTGTAAGGCTGCCTGACACAGTGAGGGGCTCACGATGCAGCCTCAAGCCATGGTGTTTTCCAGGGCCATGTCCTGTGCCTGATGCAGTCCTTGCTCTAGAAAATAAACACAACTGTCAGCCTATATCAGTGAGGCTGTTTCTAATGTTATTCATCATTCATTTCAAGAGCAACACGAGCAAAGCCTTTCCCCTGAGAGACTGGCAGCTGTTACCCTCAGCAGTACTCTAAGCTTTTGCTGAGTTCACGGAACAGAAAGCCCAGAGTTACTCCTGACTTTCCTGTCAGCGTGTGGGGGTCTGAGCCAGCCCACCAAAATGGCACACAGAGGCGCTGCACCATTGCAGAAGAAGGCTGATGATTAGCAGCTACTCACCCACAATGAATATTTAGGACATACTTCTTTCAAGGAATTAATTTGCTTAAGTTTTTCCTACCCCAAATCCATAAGGAGGGAGGCAAGGTGGAGAAATAGTCCCTTTAACTTGGACTGAGATGTCTGCCTGTGTTCTTGGTGCTCTCTGCTATGTCCTGTGTGTCTGTTTTACCCAGAAACCTGGGACTTTGGCATATTTGTGATCTCTGGCATCACTGTGGTAGTCACAGCTTGTGCCTCCTCTTCCTAAACTTGTAAATTTGGGTGGCAGAAGATGGGGAGAGGAAGGGGATCCAGAGGACTGAAAGGGGCTTCCCTTTTCACAGTAGCAAATTCTCCTGTTGCATTGGGTTTACACATGAGAATTTGCCCATCCTTTTGATGTGTGACAGAGTTTTGGCCTTCAAGTTAACCTGGCTGTGTCTGGTCACTAAGTATTAGGATTGATGCTGGTGCCCCCAGTGCCTTTGCCCAAGCTGAGCTCTCCTGGGGGCTCTTGGACTTGTTTCACCACGGGGCTGCAGATGAGTTCTGCCCAAATGATTGGTCAGGAGAGCACACTGAGCTGAAAATACAACCCCATAATACCACAAACCCTCACAGATATCAGTGAAATACAGAATAAAAAATTTAGTCCAGGTCTCTGCCTTTTCTATTTTGCTAATAATTAGAATTATATAACACGGGAATGACTTTTATTGTTGGTATATCTGGGAAATTATTTTTCCTTTGAGTTTTTCAGACTTCTTATACCTCCCATTGATTTTGATTATTTACTGTTTGACAAGGGGAACACAGGCAGCCCATGCTGTGCGAAAGATCAGAGGTGCCTTCATTCCTCAAGGCTATTGCCTTCTTTAATTCTTCAGTGTAGGATCAGTGAACTGATTGCATTTTCTTCTGTTTGACACTTTATATTTCACATTTCTTCATCAAACTATGATAGCGTGCTCTCTTTTAGAGCAGGCTGCTCTGAGAATATAACCTTTTTGTCTTGGCCATTATTATAACTCTTTGGTGACTTGTAACAGGGACTCTCAGCCACTATGCTGATTCACCATCTTTCAGTTCAACTGCATGGAGTGAAGTATCTTGTTATTCCACTTTTTGTGCTTTTCTTTTATTGGTGTTATATGTATTTCATATTTAATCATTGCATGATGTGGCTTGAGGGCAGTTGTTCTTTGATTTCTATTTTTTTTTTCCTTCAACCAGGATAGTCTTACAGGCCTAAGGGGAGATTTTTAAGCTGCAAACACTGTATGCCAAATCTGGTAGTAAAAAGCACAGTTCAAATATTTACAAATAGAAACAAATAAATGTACACTCTATTTGAGCATGCAGTTATGTGTGCACATTTTTGAAAAACAGCTCCTTGGACAGACATGTTTTACAATGGTGGGAAAGAAGCCAAAGGGACATGAGTGTTTAGAATCTTACTACTTTCTGAGTGATCCACTTTCTATTACAAAATAATTAATGTGAGTATCTAAAGTAGAAAAAAACCAAGTTAGTTCTGTCAAACCTGACTTCAGGTTATGGTTTCAAATATTTTGATCAAATAGGTTTCTCTCCCCTTTTCTGTATTGTAGGATATCCAATGTAGTATGCATTTCCAGTGACTGTTTGTGCTGTGAGTCCCTGTAAATGAAAACTTGGGTGATGTTAGATCAAAGTTTACAGTAATTTCATAATTTCTTTAAGAAGAAATGCTTGTTTTCAGCTCTAGTTGGCATAAGTCTAAATGAATCAGTAAAATGGGATGATCTCAGCTCATATAAATAATAGCAGCCCTCTCCTGTTAGAAATTTCTTTCTTCTGGAAAAGCCAGTTGTCCCACATTAATGCATTTCTAATCAAAAACACTAAGCCCCATATGGTATTTTTTAACACATTTGAGAACCCTGCTTGAGACAGAGCTCTAAATGTACAGGAAACCAAGCTTCATTGTTTTTCAGCACTCAAGAGAATGTGCAAAAAGTAGACCCTTATATTTCTGTCTTATCCTGCTTATTAGTTTTACAGTTCTGGGTCTCATTCTCTTTCCTATTCCTCCTTCTCTGCCTTTTTTTTTTTTTGTGTGTGTGAGAAATGACCTTCATGTTACCATATAACGAGGTTCATCCTCTCTCTCCCTCTTAAATATAATGAACATGAGGAAAGCTCTCTGAGACATGAAAAAAGACCAGGAGGGGACATCCCAGAATACCAGGGGATGGTGAGAAAAGGGATCCACAGTACTTCAAACCAGAAAAATGTTGGAATTTAAGATGGAGCTTGCCTGTAGAAATACTGCTTGAAAACAGCTCACATTTTTGTGAAAAAATATCTAAGATACTTTGGGATTAAAATATATTTATTTTTATTTTTATCTTTTAAATGGCATCTATTTCCTCTGAGTCATCATTAATTGCCAAAATTTTATATTGTGGCATGCAAGGTAGACAATAAGCATGAGTTACTAGATTCAATATTGTATATTACTTAAAATTTCGGATGCTGTGGAAGCCCTTCAAGATGTGCATGCATCCAGAAAAACCTTACACATCAGGCTTGATTCTGAATTTTTACTGATTTAAAGCATGTCTTTTAGCACCAATTAAAAGAGTTACCATACTGTTTTCTAAAATTTGCTGGTTTTCAGCACAGAATCCTGTCAGAATGTAGGTGTGGGGGTCAGCCCAAGGCAGGGCCAGCTGCCAGAGGCTGCCCAGGACCATGTCCTGCTCAGTTTTGCTTTGTTTCAGACATGGAGCCTCACTGGGTCCTTGGGTGAGCATTTGACCACCCTCTAGCTAAGTAAGCAAACAATTTAATGACATTTTCCCATGTTACAGCCTTTGTTCCAGGGACATGGGAACCTGTGTCCCGACTTTCCATGAAAAGGTAGAATGAAAAACACTCAGCACCTTCACTCCCTCTTTGTCACTGAATCTCCTGTGCCCTCTCAGCTGTGGGCCCACACCTTTTTCAACCTTTACATTGATCTTGTACTTAAGGGGGCCTCTCTTTTCCTTCCCATTATCCCTCACCAGTTTTGGTTTGATTTCTGTGATCCATCCCTGCCTTCTGAGCAACATCTCTGCTTGGCCCGTTCCCATTGTCACCTTGTGTGTGTGTCCTTTCCCTATCAGCAGAAGCTCCTTTTTCATGCCTTTGGACACGCTCACTCAAATTCCTGCATTTTGGAATGGGCTGCTTCCAGCTTTGAGGAGGTTTTGTGCCACAGAAGAATCCCAAGAAGGGGAAAAAATAAATAGTTTCTCGTTCTGACCTGGCAATTGCAAGGTAAGCAAATATATTTCTGTGTGTATGCTATAGGAAAAAAAACCTGCTCTTAATGGCAAATTTGGCAACAGAAAGAGGAATGACAGGGAATGGGGAGTGGTAATGAAAGGGTTTAATTTCAGCATGCACAGTTCAGAGCTTGAGGAAAAGTGAGATAAAATTCTGTCTTGACAACCTATAGTTCAACTATCCTTCCCAGCAGAAACAGGCCTTGTGCAGAGTGATGGCCTGGCTGACAAACAGGTCTGTGTCACTTCATTATAGTGAACATCTTTTGCTTCAGAGTTTTTACATTCATTTTTAATAAGTAGAATGTACAGAAAAATTAATTACTGGCCACTACATGGTGCTCTTTGATGGAACTATCAATTTGTGGGGAGGATAGAGCTTGCCCTCTCTCTGGGTGTGCGTGAGTTTTAAACAGCCTCAAACACACAGGATGGCAAAAGGATGGAAAAAGGCCTTTTCAGAGGCACTCCTAGGAAGAAGCAACCGTCTGAAATTATTGTTCAGCACACCTGGAGTCTCTTTCAAGCCACGTGAGGCCACTTCCCGCAGCGTCAGCACCAAATGGTTATTCCAGGAGGATAAGAGCAGCTAGAAATTTAGTTAGCAGAAGGAAAACCAGGCATGCCAATGCGCTTCCTCCAGTTAACTTAAATTGCCCCTGTGACCCTGCAGCGCTTTGCACTGATGTTCTGCTGTAACATTACTTGAATGACATTTTGTCATTTGCTGAATGTTAACCTGCAAAAATGCCATCTTTGCTCCTTTACTTTGAGACAGGATGACATGCACTGCAGCCCCCGTTGTTGGGGGGTAATTTTATGCTCCTTTTCCTGACAGACAGGATTCCAATAGCACCATATGTCAAAAACTCCAACCCATTCCAGTCATGTACCCACACTGTCCAGCTGTCACAGCTATAATTATTGAAACTAAAGCCCAGAGAAGTTTCTAGTTTTGGAAATGCTCTAGTCTCCTTAGATCTTTACTACTGATGTTATAGCTGATTAGGACCCTGCCAGCCTTCTGTTGGTCTCTTGAAAACTGCTGCAATTCCCATTCATCATGGAAGCTAACCAGCTGCTCCAGAGCCATCCCCTCAAATGTGTTGCTTGATGTTGTACTTTGCTGTTGTCCTGACCTTGATACTTTGGATGTTCAAACAAAGGCTCCTTATTTTGCTGAAGCTGGTCCAAAAGAAGCCAGTTAACTTGGTCCTGCACAGAAAATTTGAATTTTTTGTTGGTACCTGGTGTCTCTGCAAAGGCTGGTGCTGATCCACACTCTGTTCTTGGTCATCCTGCCACGGCTCCCTGGCCATTGCCGGGGGGAGGGAGAGGCAGGGACCCCTGGAATGCTCTCCTGTCTGGCTGACACCAGGCTCTTGGCAGGAACATCTGTCTTGTCTCTCAGCAGAGACGAGAGGGACTCTTGTAATCAGGGCTTTGAGCCTTTACAGCCACTTTTGTCACTTTTAACCAAATGTAATGAAGTTCAACATCTTTTGATTCTCTTTGAAACTTTGGTCTGAGTAGAGAGTTCAGCTATTGGCTTTTCCTATTAAAATCTTAAAGCTGAAAGCTTCATGATCTTGAGGTGTTTATAAGTTTTAGGCTTTTTGGACAGCCTTTGCATTCATATCTCTTGCAGTGCAGATTTGTGTAGTACATAAAGTAGCACCTTTTTAGATTGCATTTTCACACTATAGTCCTTTTTTTTTCCTTCCCCCCCCTTGGAATCAGCCCCCCCCTTGTACCCATTGAAGTAACCTCACTCACAGTGTTAGTTATGCTTTTCTGGTTTGTTCATTCACTTAGAAGACATTTTTTATTCTAGAAATATATGAAAGCTTTTATATTTAAATAAGAAACATGTAAATTATCTGGCTTATATTTTGATCAAATAGCAATTTGTAATCTAGTGCCTAGACTCCAATATGCTGCTCTCAAGCTGGATTTTCTAAACTCTTTTGAGATGCTAGGTAAGAAAATGTCAATATCTTTAAAGGAGAAATGTTTTATGGATGAAGAGAGATTTTAAAAATGTGAAAAGCAAGACTGAGCTGGAATTCCTCGACTGGAACAACTGACTAATTTGATGAAGAAAATGAGAAGAAATTTGCTAAACATATTCTTTAGCAACTGTCTTCTAATAATGAAGAAGCTATTCCAACAAAAACCATCACACACACACACACAAAAGGGAATTTGATATTGCTGCTGAGAAAGCTCAGGATGACTTTGACTATTGGAAGAAGATCAAGTGTGTTGTCATGCAGATCACTGGCTCCCTTTCACAGGCAGCAAGGATGGTGTAGATTTAAAAGACAGACCAGGTTTTTCAGAACACACGTAAGAAATTATCCCAAGTGGAAAATAAACTGTGTCTAATTTATGGTTAATTCATAGCTTTGAGATTTTATTTTAATGGCCAGATTAGGAAAGAATGAAGAGACTTGATCTGGTGGGCCCTGAGGTCCTTGTTTTTCCCCAAATCTCTGGGTGCAGGGTCCTGTGTTTTTTTCTCATTAACCAGCTCTGTGTGGAAGCCTGAAGTCAACAACTTCTGGACAATTGATTGCACCTGAGCCAAATTATAGGAGTCTTGGTAGTCACCTTACCCTGAGTTGAATAATAATTGAAATGTGACTGTTAAATAGGAGACTGAGGGAGAATAAAGGGTCACCAGCCAAAGAGCTCAATAAAACAGGATAACCAAAGACACAAAAAGTAACCAGAGGCAAAAACGTGAACTGGAGAAGCAAACAATGTAAAAGCAGCACAGGGATGTGTAAAGAGAAATGTGGCACAAGGGTTGTGTCCCAAACAAGAGAGCTGGAGGGGACACTGAGCTGGCTGTGCCCGTGGTGACAGACAAACCCCTCAAATGGCCTGGGACAGCCAGCAGGGAACAAAGGATGGAGACAACGTGGGGAAATGCTCTGCATTTTGGGGTACAACACGAGATTGTTAGGAAATTTCTACTAAAACACAAGGAGAAGATACATGTTGGAATTCTGAGACATGGTAAGAACCTCAGTAAAAAATGGCAAAGAAAAAGGTGAAAGCACAGGATCTCTCAAATACACAGTGAATTGAGTAGAACACAACTTGTTCAGAACAAGACTTACAAAAAACATCCAGGACTGAATGAGTAGGAGAAAATAAAATGAATGTAGACCTCTTTCAGAAAATAAGATGAAATAAATACTTGCAGAATGTATGAGGAAGATACACAAAAGATACTTTCATGTGGTATTTTTAATAAGAGGGAAATTTGTGTAGCTACACTATAGCTGAATCTACTAATATGTGCCTTGAAAATAGGTTTAGTGAGTCACCCTTCAGAAATGGCACATTTTGGAAACAGGGCCACCAAAAGCCTTGATTAAAGTAATAGTAAACAGGTACAGTTATAGAAGAAGCCAACAAGGAATTTCCATAATGACAGAGTGGGATGAGGTTGCTGTTACTGCTGTTCTGTTTAGCATTGGTTTTGAATTAAAAGATGAAGAGAAAGGTGGGAAAGAATCATATTTTACAAGAAAACAGTGAAAACACAGCTTCTCAGAGGATATTCATCTTATGGCTTCATTAAAGAACCATCAGAGGTTCCTTGGAGAAACTCAGACCAATAAGCAGAAACTCAGACTGAGGTTCAGCATGCAGAGATAAGGAATGAAGTCTGAGACAACTTAAAAGGGACTGTGAAAAGAGAGTTTGAGGAATTTGAGATAACTGGGCTTTTGCTTTTGCCTCTTGTTTGATAATAGTGCTATTTCTTTTCACCAAACTGAGTCTCTTGCTTCAGAAAGCTATCTTCAACATAAACTTGTTAAAAAGGGAATGTGTGGGCAGTAGCACCCTGGAAAGCTCTGCCTTGAGCTTCAGCCTAATGGATCTCAGTCTTGAGCAATCTGGAGAGGCTGACAGTGGAGAGTGCTCTGATGGCTAAGGTTCTGCATCTAATTTGTATCACTTCTGAATGCAGTTTTAAGTGTTTGAATGTTCTCAGTGATAGGGGTATCAAGTCCTTCTCCCTCTTGCTAAATCTAACAAATAATTGGGCAATTTCCTACACCCCTTGATCCAGGTAAATGATGATCAAGTGCTCACTTTCCCCCTACTATGTGTGATCTGGGGGATTGTGGGGGTTTGATGTTTTGCTTTAAATGAAATTTGGAAACATTTGCAAAAATCACTTTGCTTGATTATATGTAACATTCTTACCCTTCTGCAGTGTTGTAGCTGAAGATCACATAGAAGGTGCTTAATTCTCTGTTGGGCCATAGTATTGCCAAAACAAGCACAGCCTTTACTGTCTTGCAGCAGAAGTGCTGCAAAAAAATTCAAATAGGGAGTTCGCTGGCCTAGTAAATGCTATATTGGGTTGGATAGGGAACCTGTACTTCATGCAAGAGGAAAAGAAAGGGATTTTTATCATTTATTGTACCTATGCTAACTGAGGCAAAGAAAGCATCCAGCTCTCCTAGGAAGAAATAAAATAATGCCGTGATTTTTAAAAAATTGTGTTTGATACTTAAAAAACCCCGACATATGAAAATTTATGATTTTTGCTTTTAGACTGATAAGTTGACATGTAAAGAAAACCTTGTTTTTACGAGACACTTTGAAAATTATTCAAAGACAGCAGTACTTTTATAAACTTATAATTTTAAAAGAATGTAGCAGTAATCATGTAACTGCAGTGAAGGATTGATACTCATCTGCTTGGTTAGGAAGAGTTGCTACTTTAGACTAATTTCATCATTACCTTTAGTTTGATATAATTCCAGGTTTTTTTATTTTAAAAAATAATAGTATGCAATAGAAAAAAAAAAAACAACAGTAAAGAAGAGCTAAGAAAATAATAGCTGCTCAGAGGATGTTATTTCTTGTCTTGGTTTTCTGTTTTTAACTGACAGTGTGGTACAGAACACTGCTAGGCAGAAGCATGCCAAACTGATTTTTATAATCATTGCTATTATTACTGTTTATTACAATAATATACTTTAAATTTACAGTTTTGAGCCATCACTGGTATAGAAGACTATACGTGTAGCTATACATACCTAATTATTTGTGGAAGGTATTAGTATTGTAAACACAGCTTATCTTTGTATGAGAGTGGCATTAATAACAGAGTTTCATAAATGCCAACATCCAGTACGATAATTTCAAGACTCTCTGAAAATATGGTGTATTGTAGCTGAAGATGTTCACAAATGCATGTTGGGGATGGGGAGGGGGAGGAGGGCTGTTTTGTGCTTAGAATGCTTTCTGATGCATAAATATTAGCATTAAATAATTTTGAATACCTTGTTTTCTAAAAAGATTAGTAGCTCTTCTCTGCGTGATAAATTGTGCAAGAGTTATTGTTCACACCAGTCTTTGTACTGTATTATCCTGTGTAGCTTTAAATAACCCAGCCCAAATTACACTCAGCAAGCTGTTGGGAAAGCTTGGAGGAATCTCAGAGCTGAAGGGCCAATTTGTGCCCTGACTTACATCCTGTGCATAAACACTCACTTCGCGCTGCCTCTAAAGGATATAAGGAAGGAAAGGATGTAATCTTTAGCTTTTGCTTTAATTTTGTATTTAACTTCGTTCTATTTTTTTTTAATGTGTGGTTCGATCCTCCTGCAGAGGAACCTTGTGCCTGTGTATTGCTGGTTTGTGGATAGCAGAATTTCACCCTCTCTTGCTTGACATCTCTAATGTTACATGAAAATCTTATTAAAACAAAAAAACCCAAACAAAACAAAAAAAAAGAGAGCTTGTTTACCAAAACTCTGGTTTATATTGGATCACATTTGGAATCTCAAACTTCACATTTGAAAATATTGCACAATAATGTATTGTTTCTTTAAATTGGTAAGTCTTTAATTGGTGTGTGCCAGTTATTTGGTGTTTTTTTTGGTGCATCTGGATTGTCTCTTCTCAGTGACCTTTTTGCAGTCCACGTTGCTCTGATTTAGGAGCTATTCTGCATGTAAAGTCATAAGCACTGGGGAGACAGGCAGTGTAAATGTGGCTTCTCCAAATTTGGTTTGAATTACCAAAGATCCATCAAGCCATTGTAAAATGAATAGTCAGTGTATCATTTCGCCTGATATTTCTCTCTATCTTCTAGTGGTCTAGGAATGACTTATGCTAGGAAAAAGGGAAACTGAGGTAAGGGTTCTTTGGATATTTCCCCCATCTCACTTCAGTGTTTCCATCTGATTTTTCTCCCTGATGACTCCTGCAGCAAGAAAACCTCAAATTCTGGGTATTGTGAAGTGATTGGCAGCAAGTAAGACAAGCAGAGACATTCAGACATAGACCTAGTATTAATTCAAGCTGTGCAAATAATTAAACAGACCAAGTGAAAGAGGTGAACTGAGCAGTTTCCACTGAGTTTAAGGACAAGGTGAAGAATTCCACTTCTCTTAACGACCTTGGAAATAAAGAGTATTTTGTAAGGCCATCCATCTTCCAGTAATTAGAACTAAGTCCGTTTAACAAGGAGGGTGTGAGGCCTGGTGCTGCACTTGCCTGTTTGGCCGTCCCACCCCATGCCTTGTGCATATTCACTGGTCAGTGAATCCCACTGAAATGGGAGGGACTGGTTTAGCTCCTGGTGCTTCATCATGTGGGAGTGGACTTCGTGAATGGCTCCTCCTGAGCTGCTCTTTTATTAGTTCTGCTGTCTGTCCCTCCAAATGCTGGAAGTTCACCTCACTGCTGATTAATTCAATGAAAACAAGAATAATTTCAATGGAAAGGGAAAAAACCCAATGCAATGTGTAGTTGGTGTCTAGTTCACAGATCCTCCTGTTGTTATTTGCTAGTGAGGAGGATGCTCACCCTGTTCAGTTGCTAAGCAAGAGGAAAGCTGGTGGATGACTGGAGAGTAGAAGAGATTCAAGAGTAGAAGTTGTGCCACAGTTCAGTGCTAGCCTCTGTCTGTTTTCACAACACTTTAATTTGGCAGTAATTGACTTGGAGGAGCAGGTTTGGAGTGACAAGAAACAGAAAATAAATGATTTTTTTTGTGATTAACGGCTTCAGAAATAACTGGCTTAGCATAACTTGCTGGGTCTAACACTTCAGTCAGGGTTACTGTGTAAGCTGAGTTTGGCTTTTCTGCCATTTTACGTTTTCTGGGCAGTCAGTCACGAGTTTGATTATCAGACATTTTGGCAAAATTAAAACAATTTGAAAAGTTCACTGAACCTGCAAAAACAGCCTGTAAAATTGCTGGTAGATATCATAGACTAATGAGAAAAATTAACATGGGTCAAACATAGCTGTGGTTAACCTCTGCAACACACCTAAGATATACAGTCTTTTACTAATTGATTGAAAGAAATTGTAATCTCCACTTGAAATCCAATTTAAACTCTAATGTACAAAAATGTTTCCAAAAGGAGACTAGCCTTTATTTGTCACATCACAGGAAAGCAGCTGGAGAAAGCAAGAGCTTCCAGATCAGATCTTTTATCAGGGCTGTAATACCATTTCCATTGCACTGTGCAGAAAAGGAAAAATCTGTCTTCATATCATTTATCTCCATCAAAACCATGGAGTTTGTCTCCTAGGATTCCTCCTTGAGTGGCCTTTTGAAATTTTTGCATAACCTTGGCACATCTTCTATCCAAACTGTTCTCTCATTACCTGCTGTACTTCATACTAAGTTTTCTGTCTACTCAAGAAGTCAGAGAAGCAGGTGTCAGTAAGAATTCCCACTGAAACTTTCTTCAGGTACCTAAAAGTTTAAGCCTTGTGTAGGAAAGCTGTCATGAAATGAAAGATGAAAATTTCGGTTTGCTCCAGTCACAACCCAGCATTAAAAAGTGCCTTGGTTTTCTGTTTCCCTATAGAAAGTTTTGGAAACTTACCCCTGTGCAAGCATAATTTTTGAAAGTTCCTTAAAGGAAGCTATTAACTCTGCTGGCATATGGAGAATTTATAATTTCTGCAAGTGTTATATAGGAGAGACCCTCTCATGTAAGCATATGATGCATTTAACTCATGTTATGAAATCTGCCTCTATATCTGGCAATGATTTCAAAATTTCCTGAGTTCTCTGTTTAAACTATAACAGAACTTCCAAGCACAAACTGTCACTGAAGGGGAGCTAAAGTTATGGCATGTTATACTTAGGTAAAAAATATTAACAGAATATTTTAATTGTTTAGGTAGAGCAGACACAAAGTGATGATGTGCACATTTTCCAAAGTTGTGTTAGCATTTACTTTTGTATTCCACACTGATGATCAACCTCTCTCTTTGTTCCCTATCTCCCAAACACTTTGTCTCATGTGATTCTGAAATGCATTTCCTTTCATACAGATAACATACACTGATTCTGCTGGCTAAAATTTTTAACTTTTGATTTAAATTTTTTTACTGTTAAATGCCAGCTGCACGAGAAACTGGGACTCTACTCCCCTTTTTCTCCCCCTCTGCTCCCGCAAAACCAGTCCGTGCCAGATGATGGTTTTCCCAAAGGGCTGTAATCCTCCCAGGTGGCCTCTCCCCCATGACCAGCTACCCCACTTCTAAAATAGGCGGCTTTGAAGAGTTTTGCTCTTTTCCCTTTGGAATATGGAAAGCAAATCCTTGATGTGGGGCATATGGATGCTGCCTGCACAGGTAGGAGTGTAACTGATGAGTGGTGAAAATAAGGACATTTTTGTCGTAGTGCTGCTGCACGTATATCTAAATCACATACTTCCAACTGTAGTTTCTTTTGTGAGGTAATGTCTGTGATTAGAATTTCTGTTGGAATTTAAGAATAATTTCCCCAAAGCCTGGATTGGTTTAACCAAGGTGGTTTACCTGCTTCTCTTGGTCTTTGGTGGTCGCTCCTCTGGCTCACAGAGGGCTTTGGGTGCTCAGGCCCTTCCCTCCAACACTGTTTAAGACTCTCCCATGTTTAAGACTCATTGTTTTAAGACTCTTCCTTGGGTCTACAGCAAATTCTGCTAAGACACAAGGATAATAAGTGTCTTTTCCCTAAAAACCCAAGGCATCCTGGCAATTATGGCATAATTGTTGAAGACTATTTACTATGCTGCCCCCTAAAGAAGCTTCATTTTAATTTGTCTGAATCAAATGCTAAAAGCAGCTCAAATATTGGGTTTTCTGTCAGGAAGCACAGCCACATATATAGGCCTGCTACTGAAGCTGAAAGGGACTTGAATTACCACTGTAAAAGGTTTTACATGTTCTGTATGTTTATATAAATTTCCTTTCAAACTTGGAAAATTTCCTTTCCAACCTTGCCAGGTTTTAAAATGAGAAAGTGAATTTTTATGGTCCTGTTGCAATGGAAAGGTTGACCTGAGTTTTTGTCACATGAATGACTTCAATTAAACAAAAAAATAAGTAAATGATGGAATTATAAGAGTTTGTATTATTCTATGAAGTCCTTAGCAAAACCGGCACCACAATTTAAAAATGCAGCAGATAAAGATATTTACATTTAGACTTATTTTGATTCTTTGCTACTTTCCTTTCTCCTCCTTAAAAAAACCCAAACAAAAAGCACCACAAACCACTGCTTTAGGCAAAAGCTATTTTCATCATATTATTTTTTTCCAAGGTAAAGACTCAGTGCCTAGACTTTTAAACAAGTGCTTTATCCTTGGAAATTAAAATAAAATATTTTCATGTAATCAGTAAATTTTGTTATGAAACTTTACAGCAGCTATATTAAACGATAAGAATAACTACTATTTTGAAATTCTGAGCATCTCATAATTAGACCAGCCTTTAAGAAATATTCAGAGTTAAGGCACATTAGAATGTATTCCACAACATGGAGACAGCCCTGACAAAGAAACATTATTCTTAGATTTACAATTAATTACCCTTATGTCTATACCTTGCATTCAATTTGCATATCTTAAAAGTGCTGTAAATTTCATAGCACTCCCTTGTTATTTAAGATCATTCTGCTTTAGTAAAAGTTTCCACAGTGATAACTTTCTCTTGATTATGTAGTTGTGAGGTCAATAAATTTGGCTTTACTTGGCTCAACAATGTTATAATTTTTCTTTTTTCGTGTTGTTTTTCATTATTTTGCTCCTTGTTCCTCCTGCCCTCTCATTTATAATCCCCTGAAGAACCAGTAGATAGAGAAGTCTGGCTCGAAGACGAAGTGAGTGGTCAGATCCTCAGATGTTATCTTTTTCCCAGAACGCTCTGGTACTGGGTGTCTGACATGTTCTATACATCTTTCTGGTGCCAACCTCATTAAACAAATGCACCTTGATGTATAGCTCTCAAGAAATGAAATTTCATGCCATGAATTTGCTCTATATCAGCTCATGTTCTCCCTCTCTCTCCCCCATCCTTTTTTACTCCAGGAGTCATTTTATTTGTTCTTGATTTCAAGCATAATTTTACACTGCGACCCTCCATAATTTTGCACCCTGAGATTTGTCAGTGTTTTCTGATATTTAAAGAAATATCCATGTTTTCTTCTCACAGCTTGGTGTTTCCTTCTTTCTAAACATGGAATCCTTGCCTCTAGCCAAGGTGTGGTACATTCAGGAGGTGGGTCAGAATATTTACTTTGGTCAGATACCTGTGGGGATTTTCTCTAAATATTAGACATGTTGCAGCATGCTTGTTGTAAATTCCATAGACTTCTATGAATAATTTTATATATGTGTTCAACCTGTGTTTTATGCTCTAATTCAAGGCTAATACAATATCCTGTAAGCCAGAGGGATGTTGAACACTTTGCCAGAATAGTAAATATTACTCTCATCCTTTTTTCCCCACCTATTTTTGCCCCTTCAGCTTAAAAGAATTTTAAAAAGAAATATGTTTTCAAACTAAAATAAACCTTCTTTAATGAGACTATATATTATTTACAGAAAAATGCCACTAAACTCAATTAGTACCGGTCTCACCACTGGGTAGAATTGAAGTGGTTGAATTTTTTTAAATGTAGTCCATTGAAGTCATTACTGAATCTGGGGCAATATTCTATTTTTAATCAATTTAAAAAGTATAATGTATGAGGAAACAACAACACATTGTATGGATTTTTTGTAGATTCACTGCTGCAAAAGATACACAGACAAATGCATAGAGTTTTTGCCCATCTTTTTTTTACTGAGAAAAATTGTTTGAGTGTTACTTTAAACAGGTAATTCCTTCTTGCCACCCCCATATTGTTGACTGCTAGCTTATTAGAGTTATTTAAAAAGTTATTATTGCAGCTTCTTTCACTTAATATTTTATTGTATATCACTATTATTTAAAACTACTTTGCTGGATAACAGCAGCCATCCAAAACATTGTCTGTTGCTCAGAAACAGAAATAATAAAATAATGGAAAGCAGAGCAATTGTGTTTAATGACTGGTTATACTTCATATATTAAACAAAACCTCAGAATATGGTACTTTGAAATGCTTTCTTACTGAGTGATCCAATCATTGGGAACTTTAAATGTGAATATATGTTTTTAAAGGGGAAGAATCTGTCTTTTTTCCCTTGGGACATGAAGTTGAAGTCACAGGAAAGAACAGGTTGCAAGGTTTAACCACTATATTAATCTCTGCCTTTTAATATATAAATAATTTTGAAGAACTAAAGTAACCACTTTTAACCTTATTTTAATAGCCCTGATACAAGTAAATGGTGAATATGGCACTATTCTATTAGAATATAATATAACATTACTATTAAAATGATTTTTAAAAACCTTCCCAAAATTCCAATAACAGTATTTCATGGAATATAACATGGTAGTGGAGATTAGCTAGCCCTAGAATACCTTGGCAAAAGTGTTCAAGTAGCAAGAGTTTTTCTAGTCTTATGTCCTATATACATCTGTTAAATTACTCAGAGATCTCATTAAATAAAGCTAATGTACTTGTAAAACAGTAGGGAGAGACAGTATATCATTGTAACTGTTAGAAAGAGCCATTCTGGCAAGGAGGGAGCCAGGAAGGCTTGGTGTATGCTGGTCAGTGGAGATGTTTCTAGGCCATAAATCTTGGCCCTTTCCTGCCTAGTTATTGTGTATTTCTTTAGGTGAGAGATTGATTGTAGCAATGGAAGATGAATTTGCCCATAGACCCTGTCTTTTTTTTTTTTTCTGTATACTCCTGATGCCTCGCCAAGGTGATAATGCTCTTTTTTTTTTTTTTTTTTTTCTGCAATCATTTGTTTCAGATTAAAAGTGTGAAACTGCATGGGGAAACACAAGAAGCCTTGTCTCTGCAGACAAGCAAAGGTGAGGGCATGAAGATGTATAACTGTCCCAGGTGGGAGAAGAGTACAGTTCACCCCCTCAGGATTTGAATCAGGTTTGTCTGAAGGAGAATGAAATAGGATAAAATTGAGAAAGAGCCCAGGCTTTTCTTTATTGTGCATTTTGAGGATGGTATTTCAATTTTTTTTTTAAGTATGACTGTGTTAAGCAACTAAAATGTTTTGTGTTACTAAAATATTCCTTACCTGTATATTTACTGCTGAGCAAAAGGCTCAAGAGCTGCCCCCTGTGTGTGTCCTGCCCTGCTGTTTGTTCTGCAGACTGAGCAGGGGATGCTTTTCAGCAATATATATAGATGCTGAATTTATAAGAATCAATATAGTCACAAATGTTGTACAACATGTCAAGATATCATAAAAAGCAGGCAGTTCTATATAAGATACTATCTTAATCTCAGGGATTTTAAAGCCTCATTAAAATGTGGGTAAAGTCCATATATGGAATGGCAGCATTCAAAAGGTTGAAGTTGTATATCTGTGGTGCAGAGGTTTTAACCATTAGATTTGAATGTCAGTCGACTCATTTGATCAGAGTTGATATTAATGTGTAACAAATTGAGATGATGGGATATGCATCTTATGGGATTTGTCATTTAAAATTTGGGGAGCGGGATGTAAAAACCTGTTCCTTAATTTTTGAAATCTGAGGTTCTAAAATAGAGATGACAATGTGAGCATGTCATAGCAATCAAATTTCTCATCACAGGAGTGCTAGGCAAACTTTATAAGTCCTGCTAAGAAAAGACCTTACTGCTTAATTGGGCAGAAAGAGGGGATGGCTGAGTGGCCTCTCCTGGTGCCAGAGGGGCAGTGAGAGAGCAGGACTGGGGCTGGAGTGGGAACCTGGTCAGAACCTTAAAAAATAAGAGGCAATATCTGCAGCTGATAGCAACCTTAACACTGAAAACGCAAATATCCAGGTTCTTGCATGTCTATGGAATTTAGCTGTTCTAGCTTTGTTCTAGTTGTGGGGTTTTTTTTTTTTTTTTTCCTTCAATAAAAGGTTGTAGTTGTTCCCACCTGCAGCACTGTTTGCCAGATTTGTGGCACTCTGGTATCTCGCTGTACACATCTGCCAGGCAAAGTTATCTGGGGGTGAGAAATCTGAGGATTCCGAGTGTTTTTTCACGGAGAAACTTTGAAAGTCAAGCAAATACTTTTATCTTGACCTTTCTGCAAGGCTGCCCCATATTCACTAGTTGTCAGCACATGTTTGTCTGGAGCCATTCGTCACTGCCATCCGTCACTCCTCTGCCATTCCCATCAGTCCCATTATCTGGGATCAGGAGAGAGCTGAGGATGTAGCCTGAAGGATCATTAAACCTCAGCTTCCAGGTACTGCAGGTAGTCCAGGTGGTCTGTTGTTATTTATAATAAAGAAACAACACAGCAGAACTGCCTGGCAGTGGCCCATGAGGCCCGGAGAAAGGACGGGCTGAGGGATGTCATCACTGAAGGACAGCTAAAAGTGGACTTTCTTCCTCCCACACTGTAAGCAGAGAGGATTTATTGAACATCTGTTCAGTACATGGCTGGGAAGATTGATTAATTTAATTGCTCACACTTTGCTTAAGTAACATTTGAATACTTAATGTCAGGTTTGAAGGATATTACAACATTTACTAGCGCACCTTTTTAAAGAGGCAGAGTTTCTCATTGCTTTTTGTGTCTTTCAAGGAAGTTGAAATGCATCCTGAAATTTACCTTGCCCAGAGGTCTGGGAAAACTGGAGCAAGTGGGAAAAGCTTCTTCCTTCATAAATGCAGGTAGATAATTTTTGTGTTTTAACTGTTGTGGTAAATTATTAATATAATGAGGTGGGATTGTCCTCCCTGAATTGTGGTAATTTTCCTTCTTGTATCCAGGATAAAGACAATTCAGCATATTTCTGTACCCTTTAAATAATAGCATGGTCACATTGAAGGAGCAGATAATTCAATATAATTTATTGTATGTTCTATTCAGAGACAGTATTTGGGAAAAATTTCCCGAGATCCTCTTGAGGAATCCCACCTATGTAGCAAGGGGAAAACATTAAACAGTGAAACATCAGTGTTGTTTATTTCTATACATGCTGAATACATCTGATAATTTCTCAGTTGTATATCTCTGAAAAGTTTATTTGAACAAAGTCTGATCAAAAGTGATAAAATCCAGGTATTATCAGGCACTTTATAATATCTGGCCCAAAACTAAGCCTTGAGCAAGCATACCACAGTTCTCCATACTTACAGGAGCAGGGAATGTTGATATCATTGCCTGTATGTCCGTGGCAGTGTCTGTGACTACCAGCAAATGCTTATTGTCTAAAGGTGAAACTTGTTTCACTGCAGTGTGGAAGTGCCTTTACATTTGTCACCATCAGATCTTAAACCGAGAAAAAGCAGACTGATAGATAGGGTGCATGTGCAAAGACTGATTCTGTATGATTTTTTTCCATCCGAAAAAGTGATTTTTTTTTTCCTCATCCTCTATGCTCTAGTAAAGATGTTCTTTGATCTCTTAGTACAGCAGTTCATTTTAAGTCTGATATACAGTCAGATATTCTATTAGATACAAGATCTTTAACTATTTGTCTTACTTTGTGGGTAATTTGCTTTGGAACTCTTAGCCCAATAAATAGTAAATGATACTGAGTTGCACAGCCTTGTATTTTTATTGTCTAAGATACCAGATATAATGTTCTCACAACAATGCTTAACTCTGAGAGGGTAGGGATTAAACACTGCTACATGACTAATTTACTGCCTTATGACATAAAAAGCAAAGCTCGGAGAGAAAGGCCTTATATGAGGCTGCATAAAGCAGAGCAATAGTATCATGTAGTGGTACTTAATAACAGCACTGGCATTTTGTTAGCATCTCTACAAGAAAAAAATTGTTCTTAGAGAAGGATAATCTACAGTCAAATCTGATTGAAGTCAAAAGAAACATTGGCTGATTTCTTTGAAAGATGCCCGTCTGTCCCTGAATTTGACTGTACACAATACATCCTGCACCAACGAGTCAGATTGTCAAGGCCAGAACCAGGTGCCTATGTTACTTGTATCCTTCTACATCAGTCATACTGTAGGGAGCAGACAATTAATTCTGGAGCAAAATTGAAAGTCAGAGGCAGAGTGTGAAAGAACAGAATGACAATAATAAAGTGCCCCTGCCTCACATTAATCTCCCTCACTTCAGGGCTGTCAGAGGCGGCCTGGCGGTGACTAATGCCAAGCTTTGCATACAGTGGTCACAGACATGAGCAGCATGCTCCCCTTACAGCGGCCGCGATTCGCTTTGTTGAGTTTCTGACTCCTGCGGAATCATTGGGAAAACATCGCCGCTGGTCAGGGGGAGCAGCACGGAGTTCCTTCATCATACACCTATTGATCGATGGGCAGCATTCCCAGGCTTGGCTCTAAAGGAAGGGAGAGGGGAAAAAAAAAAAAGGAGGAAGGATAAGAAAAAAGGAATCCTGACAAATGCAGCGAGATTAAACTAACTTTCTGAAGGGATGAGCTCAGCAGATAAGGATTAATAAGTTTATCTTTGGGTGAGTGCATATAATGTGCGAGTCCAGGCATCAGGACAAAATGATCTTGCACCTCTATGGACACACTAATCCATTAACATTGCAAAAGACTTTGATGCACGTTTGGGAATTGTGTTGCATTGATTTTATTGTCATCTTTTTGCACAAATAGTAAATAGGGTAACATTTAAGGAACAGTGTAATTATTCCCAAAAAGCAAGACATCAATGTAAAGTTTATTGTTGTAGACCAGACATTTTGACAGGAATACTGTAATATCCCAGAGGTGTCACTAGGTTACTGAAAAGGTTAAAAATTGGTGCATTGTGTCGGAGAAGAAAGGCAGTAACAACAAACAGCATTCAAAAAATCACAGGCACTTCTGTAAGAAAGTGGAAATGTGTCATGTAACAACACACAGCTTCTGTAAGTGGATCGCTGCACCGAGGAAGAAAGTGAAACACACCTAATGAAAATGCTTCCTCCACTGCCAGCATTTCTGGCTTGCTCTCATTACTGAGGTTGCAAAAACAACTTTCCTCTCAGGTTCCTCCTTTTATTGTATCCAAGCCCCACACATGCTCTATTGTGGAGTTTGAAAGGGCTGTGCCTGAAAATTTCATTTCTCTTCTCTGGTAGTCATGGGAGAAAATTCCCACTCGAGACTTTATTTCCCAAACTCTGCTGTTTTTTTCCTTACTAGCCATGTATCCTAAATCTGGAGGACAGTGGTATTTTTTTACAGACTGTTATTTGACAAGGAGAAAAGTACTTTTTGTCTTCTGTTATAGTTGACCAGTGGAGCAGCATTCATTAGAATCTGAATGAGAAGAGAGAAGGGGATGTATGGCAATTTATGGTATGTAACCAAGAGCAGCATGTTTTATGTTTAAGTATATTGTTAAGAGTTCTAGAAGACTAGGAAAGAGGCACACAGGTCCCCTTGTATGCTGAATACAGTATGTCATTGGATCAGGATTAAAATGTATTTAGCAGTGACATTTTGAGCATTGAACAGCGTCAAGAGCTGTTTGATTTCTTTTTCTAAGCAAATTTATTTCCATTATTAGCTCCCAAATCCTAGTTCTGACTTTGAAAATTTTCTTAGCATTTCTAGTAGTTTTTTCAAGCTACTCAGCTAGATGGCAATTGTGTTTACTCCAAGAAGGAAATAGGAAGTGTAGAAAATGTCTATCATTGAGGCATCAGTCTGGTTTGAATTTGGGAGCCTAAACAAAACTCTTCAGTGCCAAGGGAGGAAGTCTGCTATCTGGCAGCAGTGACTTTTACCCTGCACTTGGATTAGCCCTTTCATGTGCTGCACAACATATTTTACAAGCATTATACAAAAGCATAAGATGAAATATGCATATGGTATGTGCCAGACATTTCCAAGAGTACTGATATGAATACACTTAACAATATGTCAGTCCCTCACCTTTGGGCTCCGTTGCCATGTTATTCTAAATTCTAGGGGGTTTAAAACCCCTTATCAGTTGGTCAGGTGCCTCCCAAAACACCACCTCTCAAGCAGTTTATGGCAGGGGTGGTGTTTTGGGAGGCTGGTGAAGGCACCTTTCATTTGTGCAGTCCCTGGAGGTTGTCATTAAAAAAACCAAACTTTTGGTTTTACACATACAATGCCAATCCTTCCTTCCTTCCCTAGTGAGTTTAAACCTAACTTTTTCAATCTGTTTATGGATAGTTCTCTTCTCTGGTGCCACAGGCCGTGAAATCCCAGGACTGATTTAATCTAGAGACCTGCCACTAATAAGTGGGATTATGGCATTCCCTGCTTTAAATCCAGTGCCTTTGGAGTTTTTCAAATGAGGTGGGGATGTGTTTTCCAGAGTTCTCTAAGGTGTGTATGTAGCATGGTGGCTCTACTATTTCTTGGAGGAATCACAGCTAGGAGCTGTCACTTGAAATGCACTGTTCTAAAGTTTTGAATAAATAATTGGTGTGTGAATCCTGCATCCTCAGCTGACCTAGATGTGGTGGATCTAATTATGTCAAGACTGCACACTTTTAAATGACTTTTTTTTTCCAATACATTTATTCTATTTCTTTTTAATTAATCAGGGCAGAAAATGGGATTTAGTCATGTTTTCCTTTGTTTTTATAGGGTTGTAAGGTGTCTGATCTCTTCTAACATAGGAAAATATTGGTTTTTATTTTACAGAAACTATGAACAATTTATGTATAAATGGAAAAACAGGTCTTCAGTTGTTCAAGAAAACCAGCACTGTTATACAGAAAACAATCAATGAATCCTTTTTTCCTGCATTGTTATAGATGTAGATGAGCTCTGCTGACCTCAAATCACTCTCAGTTTAGGAAGGTGTGAAAAACTATTCCTAAACTTCCCACTGAAGCTGTACCAACTTGCAGAATGATACAGAGCTCTTTTGGCTACTGATGGGGCATACTGCTGATTCCAGAAAATCTGGAGAGAATTCAGGGCACACAGACTGGTTTCCCTTCAGCCAAGATGAAAAAGTCTGAATTCATTTCTCCAGATTGGAAGATTAAGAGGTGCTTAGCTGCCCAGATTGCATCCCCACTTCTATGCACAAAATTGGCCCTTGCTGTATTTATATAATTTTGAAAGAGAGAGATTATTTCAGTCTCTAAAATATTGTCCATTAGGGATACAATTGAAGAGAAATTCTATAAAATTTGTGAAATTAACACATTTGGAAATGAGTATGGCATGTTAATAATCATAAAACAAATTCAGGAAAAGCAGTGTTCCTTCAGTGAGTATTTTCACTTTGCCATTCATGTCCAGCTCATATGGGCACTATTTTGTTGCAATCCATAAAAAGCAGGAGCACTTCTCCATAGTGAGAAAGTCCATATTTGTGACATGGATTATGTTCATTTCTTAAAGTGGTGTCTTCTCACAATGTTATGTTTCTGTGGTGTTTTTTTTCTGGTTTCAGGGAAGTGTGAGCCCCTTTACACACGGCCAGCTTTTAAAGGAAAGACAAAGCTTCCCCTTAGGTATAATTAATATGTTATTATTGCTTGTGGTACAAATAAGGGGGATGTCCTGTGATCTTAATGGAAACAGGGAGCTCTCTTAACTCTGTTTCAACCACTCGCAGCAGTTTTCTCCTCCAGCCCTCCAGTGTGCTTTTGCAGGCAGCAGCGACCACCAGTATCCATCTGTGTTGGACTTTGATTGGAGAGAAATTAAGAATGCATAAAAAATCCCCTGAATTAGTAAAAATTGATCAAATAAGGTGGCAGTTCCTGGGATAATTCAGGTGGAGAGGGACCTCAGGAGGTCACCTCAGTCAGTCTAAGCTCAAGCTGCTCTGTCAGTGTTTATGGCTGCTCTTATTTCAGCACTCTAAAGTTCTGAACCTGCTTCTAACTCTACATTCACTGAAGCTGTGGGGACCTGGGTTCATTTTAGTAGTTAGCACTTCTTAAATGTCTGTCCAATCTGCCTGTGAAGGTTGCATTCAATTCCCTGTAACCTTTTGAAGAGTTTTTGTTGGGTATAGATACAGCAAAGACACACTTGTCTTCTCACTCAGCTCTGAAAGCTTTCGTTTTGTTTGACAACATTTATACTGAGCTTGGCTCATTCTCTCACAAGGAGAAAGTATGCAAACTTTACATAGAAGTGGGCAGAAAATTTGGCTACACTTGTTTGCTATAGCAAACATCAACTCACAGAAAGGCAAACATTATACTGATTTTGTTCAAACTTGAAGAAAACATGTCTGGTGCCCAGTATGGAATTTTGGATCAAAATGACAAAGGAAAATGCAGAAGCAACTGCAGTTTGAGACCCAGAGTATTTATATGGATGCTGCCTCTTTGAATTTCTCATCTTGTTTTATTGTTTACTCCCACCATCTCTCTCTCGGCCCTATGAATCATGCTTTCTCCAGGTGTAATACTTTTGAAATGTCAAATTCTTTGTGGCTTGGAAGGAAAAAAAAAACCTCATCATTTCCATCTGTACCACATCTAGATAGGAAAGCTCATCTTTTGTGGGCTGAAGTCCTGCTTCCAGAGAAGCAGCATGAGGCTGTGCTGGCTTGATGACCCCGTGCCATCCCTGGAATACAGTGGAGGAGACTGCTTAGAACATTTTGTGCCACTCTGGAGTGAATTGCACAGCCAGGCCCTGCTCTGACACATTTCCATCCATCCCCTGCAATGCATGTGGCAGCAGTATTCCATCTGTTTCTAATGAGGCATAGCGGGGGAGGAAATCTTATGCATAAACATCTCCCACATCACTTATGATTCCATTGAAGAACATCTCTGCAACACTATTTGTTTGTGACAAAGATTTTTAGCTATTTGTTTATTTTAATACCTGTGGGTGTCAAACAGAAGGGATGAGCCAGTTCCTAAACCTGGCAAATTCCTTGGCTGGAATTTTTCCTGTATTTTGAGAGCCAATTCCAGCACAAATTCATGTTGTAAAGGTCTCACCTATATTCTCCAAAGCAGAGATAATAATTTTGTATGTGTCTATTCTATTTTAGGGGTGAGGCAGTCGTAGCTAGATCTAACTCTAAACAAAGAGCAAGCTGTTCTTTATTTAACTCCAGTTATAAACATGTTATAGCAAAATATAAATGGAGGGCGAAACAAAGGAACAAAAACTACCACTTTTCAGAGGCATTCTTTTAAAATGTACTTTTCTTTGTAGGGAAGAGCACTGCAATGCTTTTTTTAGAGGCAAATAGGTTACTGTGATGTGTATGAAATAGAATTTTGATAGACAGAATAAGCTGCAATCCAGTTCTAAACTATAGATTTTCAAGCAGATTGATGCAACAAATTGTTAGCAAATAGCAGTTTGCAATTTGATGCTAATTAGACATAAGGCAAATATGTGCCATGACAAATTAGCAGCAAACCATACTGAAAAGGATTAGCAAGAGCTGGCACAGAGACTGCTCGATTTTGCATACTTCCTTGTCTTAGTCCAGGAGGTCTGAGCCAGTTTTCCTTCTCTGTAAATAAGAAACCAGAGCAGAGATCACAGGCATGCTAGAATGCCTTTAATTGCATATTTGAAATGTTTTAACTCTCTCTTAATCCCACGGAGGCTTTTCTCCATACCACCAGCTTTATTATCCTGGGAGATGATCAAGTACTTTATCCATTTAATATTATAACTAAATACATTATGAGGTAAGTAACTCACAGGGTTATTTACTTTAGCAAGTCTATTGTACTTATAGATTTAAGAAAAAGCCCCATTCTTATTCAAAACACCTTTGCTTAACTTCCTGCAAATGTGTTTTTCAGCAGATTTAATTATTCATTTCATTAATAAATTAATTTTTGCTGGGGGATTATCACATTTCTTTATTGATGTGCACAATGCCATTGTGGTAGTTAGTGTAGATCAAACTCATCACCATATCCAGGCGAGATAATGCAGTTGTGTTTTCAAACCAGGGAGAAGCAGGAGGTGATTTTTCAGCCAGTTCTTCAGACCTATGCCTGAATACCAACACAGCTGTAAGTATGACTTCAAAACTAAAGCAAAAACTGCTCTCGAATCTTTGAAGGGTGACATAATTTCACTAGGATCAAGAATGTTAAAGAAAAAACACAGTAAAAACACTTGGTTTTTAAGTTTAACCAGCTTGTTCTTTCTTTATGTGGCTGTTTTTTTGTTTAGTTTTTTTAAATTAAGAGTTTCTGAGGTAAACCATCACATTCCCCAAGCTTTCTACTCATATTTACTGATGTGTACTTCAGTTTGGATATGTAAAATGACATGTTTATACTTCAAGGAATCATTGGGTAGATCAGAGGTTCTTCAATACAGTTTCTCATTCAAATCTGACTTTCTAGGGCATAGAAGACATTTAACTTACTAGGTTGATCCTTGTTGTCTAAAATTTTATATATATATATAAATAACATTCCCAGCATTCCTATGTCTATATATGGATGAAAAAGGTTGTTAGAAATAGTTCAAAGGTGCTAAAACATTATGCAGTTAGATGTAAACACACATTTCAGTTACCAAAATAAATGAAGTGGGAAAATAAAAGGGTATTATGCACAAAAGATTGTTCTTTCATAAGTCTTAGAGAGAATTCCTCAGACAATTTAAACCAGGATCAGTAACAAGTTTTGCCAAGCACTGTCTTCCCACATAAACAGTATGATAATACACTATTAAGGATTTACAAAAAGGCGATGAAAGTAGTTGTGCTGTTTAAAAAGAAAAAAGTGAAAACTCCAGGCTTTCCCTGCAATTTCTGAAGGCATCTATATATTCTTCACATGAAAGGCACTGTTCTGTAAAAGCTCCTGTGTGCACTGAGGCCTGGAAAAGACGTTTCTAGTATTGCCAGTGTTTGCCTGCTCCCTTTTGCCAATGTTTTTGCCCACTTGCCACATCACATCAGAAATTTGGGCAGCAGTCTTTATGCTGGTGCAAAACCTTAGAAAAGTGAATTGATTGCCCTCTGGGTACAAAGCTTTGTTTCCTTTTTGTTGCCCCTGCACAGGCTCATGGTGAATTCTTGGTAGGCTGTTATTTGCTTGCATTAAAAGATTGTAGCAAGCAATCAGCAGGCAAATATAGGCTGAAAATTGTAATAGTTAAAAGGGATGTTGTGAAGAATTTTAGGATCTCATGCAACATATAAATGGTTGTAATTTCCAAAGGGCAATTCATTTCTAGTCAAGCCTTTCCACACGGTATCTTCCCTGAGAAAAACATCGCAAATTTTCTGCCCATAATGTTTCTGCCAAACACCCCCATTGCTCAATTCAATGACAGCTTTCCTGGCCGTGCTGGAGCAGATTTTACATTTTCCTGTAGATGCAGTGTCAGCCCAGATCCTGCCTGGGAGAGCTTTGCTGCTCGTGGCTGCTGCGGCAAATCTTTGTGCAGGGGACCTGGGATGTGCAGCACCCACGGGCTTGGAGCATGTTGGATGTTGGGAATCTCCTTTGAGGCAGCCATTGGCCACAGCCACCTCCCACTTCCCGGCCTTGTCACCAGCTGTGAGTAGGGTGTTGCTTTGGTTTCTTTGGGATTGGGCTTGGATTTTTGTGTTCTGCCTTCTCCCATGTGGCTTTTAGGGAATACAAAGCTGTTCTGAATTTTTTGAATGTAGATTTATTTCTAAATGAGAAGAAAAATATAAAAATCATGGGGCAGGGAAAAAATACTTGTTGAAAATGAAACCCATGTAAATTTCTTAAACTGCTAGAAAACAACACAAACATGCAAAAAGCCCCCATAATGAAGAAAGCAGTACTTTTTGTGGTTTATGCAGGTTATTTCATTTGGCTTGGGAAAAGATAGTAGATGTTAAGTTAGAGCAAATTCATCCTGATAAAGCGCACATATTTTTTGACAAATGTATTATCTCTTTAGATCATGGGATTAATAAGATACATTGTCCCCAGGAAAATATGTGCGCTCATGGAGAACCTCATTGACATTGCTGCAGAGAGGTGAGTTCAAAAGGCCAGATATTAAAAAACAGCTTTTTGAGGCCATGAGGACAAATTTTTGTACTTGAAACTGTAGAAGTTTGCATTTGTATCACTTATAGTGGGTGATTGTACACTTAGCTAAGTTATGCGCACATTCATTTGTGTAAAGATGCATATGCATGAAAAATGCAGATGTGCTACATATTTCGCTTTCCAAGTCCTGTTGGTTTCTGTTGCACCTGGGGATGAGAATCAGAGGATGGTTGTGGCTGGAAGGGATCTCTGGAGATCCTTGAGTCCATCCCCCTGCCCAGGCAGGGTCACCTGGAGCAGGTGACACGGGACCATGTCCAGGTGGGCTTGGGACCTCTCCAGAGAGGGAGGCTCCCAAAACTCCCTGAGCAGCTGTTCCAGTGCTCTGTCAGCCTCACAGTAAATGCTGATGTGTGCTCAACTGTGTTAAGAATAACTTTGACAGTTTTACTTTAAAGTCATTTAAGTTATTCTTATCAATATTATTAGTATTTACAATGGAGATGGTATGATAGAATCTGACACTTCTCCCAGACATTGAAATATTTAGGGTTGCCTGGGGATTCTGGAATGCTCATAATAATCATGCAACATTTATTGTCTTTATCTGCATATCTAAAATTCATCAATGAATAAAAACAGGAGAATCTTTAAAAAAAAATTAAACAAAATATTATCCTGCCATAATTTGTAGTTGCTTTCTTTTATCTGTTTAAGATGCTTGAATTCACTTTGTTAGCAAATTTCTCTTGACAAGCACACCTATTTATTATTACTAAGCATCCTTTTTAGAAATGTCTGAAATGACACATGTATTGTTTTAAATAAGATCATAGAGTTAATTTTTAACCACACAAGCAATGCAGTAAGAATAGAGCGAACAAAGCATAATTAATAGTTTTATGCCATTCGTCAGGATCATTTTATTTGCTGCCAGCATATGCCAAATGAAAACATTTTTGCTTCAATTAAAAATTTTAAACAAGATTAAACCTGTTGTTGAAACCATAGAACATATATGCTTCTAGGTATTGTGTGCATTCCTGAATATTTGCATGTCTTCAAGCAAGGCCACTGGACAGCAGAGGTGTGTGAGAACTTCACCACTCTGCAGAGAAGGCAACAGCTGCTTCTGCATTCCCCCACTTACAGTGACACAACTTCCCTCTGGTCTCAAACCCACATTTCATTCTCCTCTGGAAAAGGAAGTGAAAGAAATAGCACCGCATCTATATTTTGTGTTTTAGAGAAAAAAATTATGATACCACAGCCACAGTATATTAGTGCATGAAGAAAAGATTTTATACTTCTCTGTGTGTGTGTTTTTGGTTTTTTTTTTCCTTGCTTAAGGCTTTATTACTATTATTATTATTAATTTGATTTGTTTTTTGTCTTTTTGAAAAAACTGCATCATGTTTCATGATATCTGTATTATTGCTGCCTCACTTGATAGGATCTTATCACTGCCAGGGACCCAGCTGTCTTGCTGAGTTACTGTCACAGCAAAGGATGTTTTAAACACCAAAGACCTGTTTCATCCTGAATTTGTGGCTGGTCAGAGTTTGAGTTTGGGTACCAGTGCCACCTCAGCAATTTGAAACCAAGAGCATGACCTAGAGGAAATAAAGTTGTACATTTTGTCAAACTCCTGTTTAGTAAAACACTTCAGTGCTTATTTAACTTTAAACATGCCTGAATCATATTAATTCCTTATTAATTGCTGATTTGTTAATTTTAGTGGATTTATTAAATTGAAGACTCAAGAAATGAAGAGCCCCCATAGGATGATAGGACTGAGGAAGATCCATACTGAATATCTGAGCTAGTTCCCCTAAGGGCTCACAGCTCCCTGTTTACTTAGGCACACACCAACATGCAGATTTCCTGCCTAGTGCATGGGGAAAATCCCAGATTATTTGCTACCAAGTTGGTACCTTTGATGTGATACTGTGCAGAACCATCCAAAAACAATTTCTGCCCTGAATGAGGCTGGCACTAATGGGGCTGTCTCAGTGCAAACCTTCACCATGGGCCATCAAGAAATGGTGTTGGTAATGCTGCCAAACTTTGCAACTGTTATTAAGGGTTTGGAACAGAGATTGTGTTCTGCTCCTACATTGCTTAATTCTTATCCAAATGGTTGGATAAGCAGCAGATAGTAGAGACTTCTGCAAATGCATGGTGTTTACAAATTAGCTTAAATACACTGTATGGGACTGAGCCATAGAGCAGCACTGTAAACTGTAGTTATGCACTTGTAGATAGGCAGTGAGGACTGCAACTTCCACTTCTCTAGCTGTCAATTTAGCTTTTGTTCTCTGTTCCATTCTGGAGCAGAAAACCTTCCTCAGTTTGTGACTTCAGCTTCACCAGAAATGGGGGAAAAGATATCTGGATTTAAAACAGGAGCAACAATAGTAACAGTTTTAAAATAATTATAAGAGGTCACATATAGTAAGGATTAAGAAATTATCATAAATACTATCTCTCAGGCTACTAGAAATATTTGTAGTTGCTGAGGAAAGGGCAGTTAGAGAAAAAAACTAGCTTAATGAAATGCACGTGGACCCTTGGAAAGATAACAGAGAATGGAGAACTGGCCAGTGTTCTGCACAGGTACAAGGTAACAGGGCTCCCAGAGAACCAGGATTAACAGTGATGTAGTCAGTATATTTATTTGATTTATTTGCATTGTAAAGACTCAAGTGAAGGTGTGTATGGAATGCAAAATAAAAGGCAAAAAATATACATGACAACAGTTTTTGCTTGGTCAAGGCCATAGCAGCCTCTGAGGAATTCTGGAGATGTAACTGATTTAGCCAATTAGGGAGCAGAAATCCAAATATACTCATTTTTGACAAATTTCCTGCAATGTAAATTTTATAGAATTATTTTCAGTATTCATAACCATTGATTGAATTTGAAATTAGCTACAACCATTTGACAGAAAGAACTTCAGTGAAATTCAGATCCTACTGAAGTCTCTGGGAGTTTTGCCTTTTCTTTCAGTGGGGATGGAGTTTCCCCATGATCATCATTACTGCAGACAGCTCAATAGAAAAGGCTGCTCAGTTCACAGCGGTGGTCTGAGCAGCCAGCAAAATGGTTGGGTGAATAAAGAATGGCTTGGAAAATAATACTGCAAATATTATGATACCTATCAGTGATATCCTCTTGCCTCGAATACACTGCTGAATTCATACCTTTCTGCTTGAAAATTTACATCAGAAGCAGAAAGAGTAAAGCAATAGTAATAAAAAAAGTGTCCAGAAGCATAGAGAATTTTATGTGCAAAGGGTAAAAATAGGGGGGTGAAGTGAATGAGAAGATAAACAAAGTTTTGAGAAGATAAGGTTTTGTAGGAAAGGAATGATTTACTCAAGGTAAATCTGATTTCTTTCTTGTCTTTGTCCCACACTGCAAAGAGAGAAGTGTGCCAACAAACTGGAAATTGATAAGGAGGAGGCTTTGATGGTATGCAGGATAGGAGTTTGAGCTGAAGGAAGTCTTTGGAGTGAAAAGTGTGGCAGGATTAGAAAACAAAACTGGAAATCCATGTTTATGAGGCAGGTCTCAGGATGCAGTGAAATAAAGTAGGAAAGCACAAGCTAATACTTATCATTTGACAACATTTTCTGTCTCCCTTTGGGGTAGTGATGATTTTGTTGGTTTTTTGGTTTTGGGTTTTTTTTTTTTTTCCCACAAATCCTGGAACCTGTTTGCTACAGGCAATGGGGTGGGATGCTGGATCAGGCCACACACTCCTGTGATTTGTGTAACTTCTCCCTCCAGCACCTGGGGCAGTTCTGGGGGTGCAGTTTAGGGGGGAGGGAGCCTGGCTGCTCAGAGTCCCCAGGTGTCACAGGCTGGCTCTGCCCCTGCTCTCTGGAGCTGAGGAGCCCTGGGGAAGCCTTGTGCTGAAGGAGGGTTCTCTTCTCCCCAGCAGAGCTCAGGGAATCTTTAGCCTTTGATGGAAAGTAGGATTCGCCTAACATATCTGTCTTTTGTCTTGGGACAATAAATAAAGTCCTAAAGGAAAGACTACAGACTCTTCTGGTAGATAACTTCAGTCTCTAAATGTCCTATTTCAGCTTTTCAAGTAAAAGACATTCTGATTTGATGAATTCTTGTGCCACACAATGTAGTAGGAGCGAGTTCATAATATCCAGATGTTGCCAATGTACAAGTTTGGGGTTTTTTTTTTAATTTTTCAATGAGATTTTCTGCCATTTTTTATTCTACAGTACAGTTTTGCATAAAAACCAGCAGAAACAACTTAGAATAGCTAGAAATGCTTAGTGATTAGGGTGGTGCACAGCTGAAGCATTACCAGTGGAGTTGCTTGCTCACTGATTTGTTGCCAGGTAGCCAGCCAATTAGCAGCACTGGTTATTATTTACTTTTCATGCTATATATCACTAAAATTGTGCTGTTGATTTATCATTTATACTGTTGTATTGTCAGCATAATTTATTCAGATCGTGCTGAGATACCTGGGAAATTAAGTAATAAAGAGAATGGCATAGAATGTGTCTGCATTCAGAGATATTTACTTTGCTTTTAATGAGAATGCATGTTCAGGTAAAACATAGATCATTTAGCCATTAAATTGTTTTTTAAATAAACCTGTTAAAAGTTTGTACCTTGGATTTTCCATAAATAAAAAGGCTTGGTTTCAATTCTAATCTGTTTTTCACCATTAAATAAGAAATTTTTACAGATTATGTTGAATAGCAGGCCAACTAATTGTGCCAACTTAGCTGATTAATGATTTGCAGGAAGTTGTACTAGTTGAGGTATTACTGAGATATCCAGTATTCTTTATGTATTTGATATTGCTTCAAATTTTTGGCAAATACAAACATAGATTTTTATTGAAAATCCTTCCTAATTGCTTGAATTATTAAAAAAAAAAGAGGAAAATTGAAAGCCAGTATTTTACAAGAAATTAATATTTTGAATACGTTCAGCTGACTAGAAAAGGTCACTTTTGAATGAGGGTCACTTTTGAATGTTTTTTGTGCACTTTTTCCTTAGCTGGGACTAGAACTTGTCAGAGGTCTTTGTATAGTTTCGTCTTATCTCTTCCTTTTAATCATCCTATTTGGCTCTTTTAAATGTTTTGAGTGACAGATGGATTTGTGTGTGGGTGCAGTGGTTGGCTCTACTCAAGAGTGGTTCTCTCCTGAGTGTTCCACACAGGAAGAAGGGCCTGGTGCTTCCATGATGCACTTTTGCATTATGACAATGGTGTTTCTTTCTAAACTTGTGAAAATTGACATCCAAATGAGGAAATAATTTAAATCAAAGTGGAAAAGAATATTCTTTTCCTCAAGCTATTAAAACCCCCTTATCTTTTTCAGTTGCCTTTGCCTTTGATTTCTGTTTTCAGTCATAGCTCCAACACACAAAACCCACTTATTTCTAGTCAGTCTTGATAGGAATCTTTAGAACAGTTCTATTGACTCCAGAACTTGAATTTTCTGCCAGTCTTATGTCATGATATTCAGTTTCACCACACTGCTCCTTTGCAGTGATCTCTTGGGTATGGTCAGACCTGGAACAAAAATGCCCAAGGAGCAAACATAAGAAATCCCTGAGCAACCATCTAATTTTCTGTTTACTAACTTGTAATTGATTTTCTTTGCATATATGTGGTATGAAGGAATTTTTATGTGTCTTCAGGAATCAAGGGGGAGAAGCTTCTGTCAAAGGACAGAATCCTGAAAATGGCAGTTCTTTGTTAAAGTATCTCTGATAATCCCTGGTGTGAATATTGATACTAGGCTGAGGTCAGGTTGTATGATGGTATGAATGAAAAATGTCAAGGTAAAAATGACTACTGAGCTAGAAACCTTGCAGTAACAAGGCTCTGAACAATTTGGATCAATTCTATGTCTTTACAGTTAAGAAGTTTGAAAAGAAATTTAAATGATCTGTCTTCTTTCATTGCTTGTAGTAAGAGACACTTTTATTCTCTTGCAATCTTGTATAGCATAAGCACAGCACTTGCTGTAGGTAGGTGTAAAAGTGTTTTCAGAGCTTGAAATATTGGGGGTACTGTGGTTTGTCTGTTAAATTTTCTTAAAGGGTAAAAGGTACGTGCATTCAGCTGGATTATCTAGAGGCTGAATAACTTTGTAAATTAAGAACCAGAAGGTGAAATGTTTATTGTATTACTAAAAAAGGATACTTCATCTACTTATTTTGACAACCATAGGTTAGTTTCAGTTGGAAGTTATTCAGGAAATATGAGAGCACTTAAGTCATATTTTATGAAAATATTGAAATCTGAACTTGGGACAGGCAGCATTGCATGATAAAACATTGGGAGCCTGTCTGTCTGTGTGCAGAAGATAGAAAAACTCCTTTATTTTGGCCATGAGATGTGTGAGTCAGCTGGGAGTAAGTGACACTCCACTCTGCAGGTTTACTGGGTGTCTGCTATGAGGATTTCAGGAGGACAGCAGGTTTTCTGCTTTCCACATTTCTCCTGAAACCTCTGCATGTCATTACACAGCTGAAACAGAATACAGGATGGGCTGTAGGAAGATGTAGCATTATTCCATCTGTGAGAGAAAAAAAGTCACTTAACTTGCTCTTAGCTGTGTTATTTGAGATTCACAGGATCTCTCCTCACTTGAATGATAAATGTCAAATTCCCACAGAACCCACCCCTTATTCTCTTTAAATTTAATGGCAAACATTTGTCCATGGCAGTTAGTGGTTTTTGTACTTTAATTTTATAATATTGGTGAAATTCAAGTGCTTTATTTTAATGTTATTTACTACAAAAGTCAATTGCTTAATCAAAAGCTGATTCCTTTAGGCAGAAAATTTGCTTCCCCAAATTCCAGACATTTCAGTGTTTATTCTTTTGAACTTGGATACTGCATGTTCTACATCTTAAGCTTCCCTAGTCTGTCTCAGGATTTCATTAACATTAGTTGGAATATTAGCATGTTTCTGAATTTGTGTGCTCCTCTGTGCTGCTTGTATTACCAAAGCAATTTTGTATTGCTCCCAGTTTTCTCAGCTGCCATGGACAGCCAGAGTGCACCTTGGAGTATCACTAGCACTGATGGGCATCTTTTCAGTAACTCTAGATGGAGCATATCTGACATTTAGCTAAGATGGTCCTGTGTCTTTAAAAGGGGCTTAATCTCCTTTTGAATTATGAAATCAAATTAACAGTTGACAGAATGTGTCATGTTAAACTTTTGCCAGTTTCATCTTGGCTTTCCTCTCCAGGAAAATCCAGTTTTCACAGAACAGACCTTTTGCAGTCATACACTCTGGCTTCTTGATGATTTGATTTATAGTAAGTCTGGGTTGTTTGCCCAAATTTTCTGTACTGCATCAGGAGATAGGATAAAAGCAAAGAAAATACTCAGAAATATCCAGTTGCCTTTTAATCCCTTTATTTCCTTTTAATAGTATTTTCTTTGCATCGTCCTTGACACATGAGTTTTAGTGACTTTACTCTCCTGATCATGTTGCATTAAGCTTACAGATTCTGGTGAGAAATACTCATTTGGAATGTAAGACTCCAACCAGAAGTTTATTTTGTGTTGAAATAAGAACTACTAAGTTTTAAGTACTAGTATAAGGTCATCAGAGCAACTGCATGAAGGGGTACTGTCCTTTTACAAGCAGATGTGAGAAAGAGAGGTGTCAGGTAGGATTCATGAGAGAAATGAATAGAGGAGGAGAATTTTAAAAGGGAAGTTTGCAGATTACAGAAAAAAAGCAGATAGAAAGATAAGAAAAATTAATTTCTCTGTGTGGTGATCATGGATTTCCCATGATTTATAGAGTTTTTCAGAATTCAGAGTAAAGCTGTGATGACTTGTGGCTGTCAATATTGAGATGTCTCATGAATGCAAACCAGAAAGGTTTATGGAGTTCTGGTACAAAGCAGAACTTTAGCATCCCCCATCCCCACCTACCCTCCCTTCCATCCTGAATATGTCTGAAGAATTCAGAAAAGTTTCAAGTTAAATCAGTATTTTACAAGAGATCACATAATGAAGTCAAAGCTGAAGGAGAGTTTATCCTGTCCCTGACTTCCTTTACCAGGATGATTCAGGCCTGGATTTCTTGAACAACACAGAACAGTAGTTCATGCCTCCTCTCTTTTTGCTCCCAGCACTGCTGGCTCTCACTTTCCTGTGCAAAATGCTTCCCTTGGATGTACATCCAGGACAATGTGTGCTGTACTAAAGCAGATCTGTTTAGCTGAGGCTGAAATCTTAGGTCAAGAAGTCTTTAGGAGAGAAGAAATCTCATATTTCACTCTATAGTTTCTTAGGGGAAAAAATTGGCATTAAATATTGCTCTCTAGCTGATTTTATTGCTTCCATTGCCTTCTACTCTTTCCTATTCTTTCTTTGACAAGTGTGAAACAAAAGTCAGACTGAGTTTTAGGAGCAACTCAAGCATGTCTGGCTCAGTTGCCAAATTCTCATGTACACAGCCACTCAGTAACCAAAGCTCTTGTTGGGAGGCAGTAGTCTGAACTCTTTCCTCAGAAACTCATGGAGCCCTAATGTCAAATCATTATCTACTGCATCTGTGGAGATAGTGGTGGGGCTGTCCCAGTGTTTTCAGGGTAGGTCTTAATGGTTCTCTGAGAGTAAATATCAGAGTAAGGTGAAATGTCTGCTTAGAGTTACCACTCTGAACCAGCTGTTTCGTCACTTAATATCTTAGCCATTTATATTGACACTACTCTGGAAATACTGAAAAGCATAAAACAATAAGTGAAGGGTTAAATTAGGAAACACTGTATTATTTTGTGTGCTGTACTTGGTAGATTTTCCTCTTTATCATTTTGTTCTCTTTCCAAGAGGAAGTGGAAACTGGGCAAAGAAAGATTAATGGTCACCAGGCAGGGAGGCAGTGATTGGAGTGATGGTGCATGTGTTACCTTGGTCCCAATTATTTCACTCCATAGCAGGACTTAGCTATATACCCGCATTTTGGAGAAGTTTTCAATTTGTTATTTGTTGTGACAAGGTGAAAGTTGCTCATTTAGGTCTTAGAACCCAAATCTTCTTTATCTGTATGATTCTGCTTCCTGTTTAATTTCCAAAGACAAAGCAGAGGTTGTCTTTGAGGATGATATTAGTTGTACCCAGTGATTTTGCATTATTCTGTACTTGGCTGGTTTTTACCATAGGTGAAGAGAAAGCCAAGGTAGGGGTGTGTAGATCTTGGCTTCATTAACTTGCCTTACCTAGGAACTCTGATTATGGTGATTTTTTTTTAATTGTGACTATTTGCTGCACAGTCCAGTTGCTTCACAGTTCACTGTTAGTCCTTCTGCCCTCTTCTCACAGAGGATGTTAAGGCTGAAAAATGGGATTTTGCCACCATTCGTTAAAATCCTTATCCTATCCTTCAGCTTCTTTAAAAACATGCTTTCCCTTAAGTCTCCTGGTTGTAAGAAAATCACTACTAAAGCAGTGCCTGCACTAGATTATTTCATTAGTGCTCCTGGATACTGCTGCTTCTTAGCTTAGCAGCCTCCTCTTTCACTGGGGATGGTCAAGCTATTTCCTTACAAAATGTGGTGAACATAGATCTGCTCTGTGCTTGGAGATGTAAACTGGTTTCCTGAAATAATTGAGAGCTATATATTTGATAAGTAATTGCTGACCCACCCCTATCTTAATTGTTGATTTTTCTTCTGGCTTTGTCAGCTCTGGAAGTCTTGTAACTCTGCTCTGCTCTCTTGTTCAGGATCAGAGTTAAATTAGAAAACCTGACAAATGAATAATCTTTCTGCTTAAAATGAAATACTTTACCTCACATGGCTGCTAACCAGCTTCAGAAAGTAACAAACACGATGCTACCTGTCTGTTTCAAAAATCACATGCTAATCTGGAAATTTGGTCCCACTGGGTGAAGATCAAATGAACAATATTATCCTTCTGCACTCAGCCACACGTGCCCTGTGTACACAATCCAGAGGGAAGGTGTAAATAGACAGTGTTTAGGATCTATGAATTGTTAGCTTATTCTGCTGAGCAGGCTGATGTGCTCAGGGTATAAACAGATCAGTCTCCACTTGATCCTCTGCACCTCGTGCTATTTGACATCGCCATAAATTCATATTGTATTTTTATGGAAGCTGTAGAAAAGAAGTGGCACAGCTTTGGCAGCCTTGGCACAATTTTATTTTGCATTGACTGTAATATTCTATTTTTTTCCTACACTGCTGTAGTTCTGGGGCTCCTTTTATCATTTGGGTATTTAAGCCACTCTCGCATAATATGTTCATTTTGTTAAAGCATCAGTGGTCTTTTTATTTACCTGTGAAGGAGAAAATGACTGTTACCATGTGCGTTTTGTTCTGCTAAAGGGTCTCTCTCAAGTCTTGTCACCACAGAATGTGGGAAAAGCCCTCATAATAAAAGTCATTTTTAAATTCCGTGGGTTTTCCTAGATAGTACTTGTGCTATAAAACTGTTACAGAAAGAGTTTAGTTTTTGTAGTTTTCTGTCTTAATGTATCCTTCAGGAAAAGAGTATCTCCACATCTCTTAATGGTGTGATAGCTTTCAAATATGTTGTTGTCTGAACCCTTGATTAAACAAAATGGTGCTGATTGCAGCAGGGTGGCTGAACGTGGACAGAAGTGGCTATTGCAGCCTGCTCACTAAGAAGTCATTTATCAAAGTTTTATCTGATTTCAGAGGCATTAGGTTTATCAGTCACAGTTTATAAATGCCATGTCATCAGCATCAAACCAGAGCAATGCCTTGCTCAAGTGCTGCTGTAGAGCAAGTGTAAACATCCCCTGCAGATGCACTGTGTCCTCACACTAGGAGCTGTGTCATGCACCACATTCACCCTTTAGCTTTTTGCTTAGCTCTGGAATTGCTTGGATGTTGTTGTGTTGGTGATCAGAGTTTGATTCCTCCTTCTCAGCCAACCTACAAATGTTAATAGTTGAAGTCTTGATGAGGAAAGCAGAGGCATTGTGTAGAAATAGGCAGTGGAATGTGGAATGTGCAGTGGAAATAGGCAGTGGAATGTGCTGAAACAGACAACTGAACAGGTTGTAGGTGTTGGGGCCAGCAGGTGATGAAACCATTTGACATTCAAGTACAAAATGGAGGGAGTTTTATTAAACCTATACATACATTTTGGCCTAAATTAACCTTGGTGTTCTTTTAACCAGCCTAAGGAGAAAAAGTGCTAAACCCCAGCTAGACAGACACCCTGACTGCTCACTTGGTTTTTGGGGTATGTTCTAAAAATTTCAGCACTCAGTTCTGTATTTGCAAACTTAAGCTCCAAATTGTTTATTAATGGTGAGAAGATTGTTTCAGACCCTTGAAGGCATATACAACTTCTTTAAGTGATTGCAAAGGTAAATCTTATTGTCTGGGGAAATGACTTCTGCACAGCTATTTCTTTTATTGCTGTGCTGAATGTGAAGGCATTACTCACTTTAATAAATCCTACTGTATCTCTCAGTCTGTGTAGGCTGATATAAATATCTCCAGTTATGTCATATTACCACCTTTGTACAGCTAATGTTACATTCTTGATGACTGGTGGCTGATAAATGCAAAACCTCATTTGGTTTGTGAGTGATTGAATGCTAACACTGTTTAGATTTCTTAATATACTTGTATTAGCATGAATAAGTAATGAGCATGCCAGGCTTTTTTGAATATTTGATTGTATCTTTATAATGGATTTGTGTCTCTCTCTTTGTGCTAATGTCATTGTAACTTTGTTGGTGTCATAACTCCAAACCCCAGCAATCGATCTTTATCAGAATATCTTAAGTCAATTACCCTCTCATGGCCAAATTACTGTGTCATAATACTTTTCTTATAAAAGTATTCTGCATATTGCATTTAGGATACAAATAGGTACTAATTCTATCTGCAGTCTATTCCTCATTTCCCCACTGTGGATCCTGTGAGTGTATCGACCTGTCCTGTCTCTAGAAGCACACATGTGCACACACGAAACATTAAAGCTTCTCCTACTTCTACTCTTTATTAATAGACTGCCTGACCCTCACTGCTCAAATTCAGCCATCTCTCATGTGCCCTCAACTTCTGCTGCTTCTAAAGGAATTAAGCCCTAATGTTTGCTGTTTCTTGGAAATCATAATCCATCATTTTGGATAGTGACTATTGTAGAGAGACAATATTAGTTTGCCAGAGACTTCTAGTTATTCCATTATCCTAAAAAAGACTTGCACCTACAGTGCAGTGGATTTTCTTTCATCATCTTGTGTCCTGTTTGCTGACTGACACATTTAATGAGTAAATGATTGGAAGAAAGGCTATTTTGTTGGCTTATTAGTGCTTCCCAAATATACATTGCTATTTCTATGAAAACATACCTCAAGAGAAGACTGCTGGCACAGACCAGGGATTATCTGGGCTTGCACAGGTCTGTCTCAGTGCTTCTGAATTTATGCTTCTGTTCTGGGCTCCCAAACAGTATTTTTGGTTATGGAAAATTCAAGACCTGTTCTGTGCACTTTGGTTCATGACAGATTTAAAACAACTCATGCTTCATGTCAGGTGTTGGATCTATACTTCCACTGTTACTATAGTATAGTATATATTTTCCTCATTCAGAAGTTCTGTTTGACCCAGCTGCTATATTTAATTACTGGGTTTTATCAGCAGAACCAATGTGAGCTGGAATATGGGACTACCAGAGATGTATCTGCCCCTGTTCTTCCCTTTAAAATCAGCAAGCCAAAATGCTTCCCATTTTTTAAGATATATTAATCAAAATACACAAATAATGATGTAAACTAACTCCATAACAAGGCACAAACTGCTGAATGAGGAAAATCCTCCACAAAATGGGATTAAAATAAATTACTCCTGCCTGCAAGAAGCTGGTGAAGAGATAGTCCTCCTATTTTGCTTTTCAGTCCATTGGCTTAGTGGCATCTGGAGTAAATCAAACTTCATAGAGTCTCTCTGATTTCTAGAAAATTTCTTTTTTACTCAGCTCCTCAGGTTGGATCCATGATGTTGCCCGAGACTTTCTTTGTTTCTGGAAATTTCCAGTCTGGCTTCTGCTGTAATCTGTCCCCAGTGTCCTGTTCTGGCTGTCACTCCCATGGGCTGGCAGGGCTGGAGCTCAGCTCTCCAAGGGCAGGACAAGCTTCCTGCCCTGCTTCTGCACAGTCTGAGCACATAAAGCTTTGGAACTGGGCAATCCCACAGCCTTCCTTTGCTACCCACCCACAGAACATCCCAAACCAGCTCTTTGTGGTCCTTGGATGGTAAACTGAGAGAGGAAATGCATCAGATTCCTCTCTTTGTCACAAACTGTCACCTTTCAGGATGAGCACAGCATCTTGTGCCTCAAAAAGAGGGTATAGCAGTGAATTTTAATATTTTAAGTAATGTAATGCAGGAGAATGTTGTGGTTAACAAATGAGAACCTGAGAAAATGGCCTTCATGCCCCAAAATTTTGTCCATCTTCACTGAAGAGAGTAAAAATGCTTCCTGTGTGTTTCCTCCTTATATTCCAGAAAGAAGTTATGGAGCATCCTTGCTGGGAGAAGTCCATGAGGGTACATCTCTATTTTCCTGCAGACTTAGAACATGTGCTATCAAGGTGTGCCAAGATAAGCCCATGGGATTGTTACAAAAAAAGCCATAATGAAAACATCTGGAAACACCTCAGACTTCCACAGACTTATCAGTGATTAATCCAAAGATGGAACTTCAGAAAAAATGGTGAGCCTTCCTTGCCTGGTTTTTTGTTTTGTTTTGTTTTTTTTTCTAAAACTCCCACTCCACCTTCCCTTCATCTAGCAGCCTGTATTCTCTCCTTGCACTCACACTCTGCATTCCTTCTTGCACACCATTTGTTCAGGCCCGTTTCCCATGAATTTTTATTCCGTGTACTTGTGTCCCATGTTTCAGACACAAGTACATCAATAAAAGTTCATGGCCTCTGGATCAACAACAGCTCACATGGAGTTTTACAGATCTTGTCCTGTTAGAACAAGCCATATATTTTGTAGTTTATGGAGTTATGTGGGAGAATCAGAAGGGTCACATCTCCCTCTGTTTTTCCACAGATGAAATTGAATGTGGTATAGTTCATATTGATGCCAAGTACATAATCATATTTCCCTCCTACTTAGGAAACCTTAGCCTCAGAATTTTATGGTAGATGAGCAGATGCATTGCATGGGATGTTTTCCAGGTTCCTTTTTAAAAATCTGAGTCACTCAGCATTTGCCATGCAGAGTCCTTTACTCTGTAATAACGTCTCTGGACCATTTGAATGTGCACCAGGAAACATGCTGAGCAAATTACTAGATTGAATAGCAAATTTTTAGTAAAGTTTGTCATTCAAGTTAACAAAGTGACAAGGGTGCCAAAAGAAAAAGAAGATGTAAAAGTAAGGTCTATGTTTGTACCCACTTTGGAAAAAAGCCTTGCACTTTTGCTTCATGGAACATGCCCAGCCCTGCCCTGTGTGATGGCATCATGTGGACCAGCTCTGGTGATTTGAGTGCTTCATAAACCTTCTCCTTTGAAAGAGTGATAAATGAAATTGAGCTAGTGGAGTTTCAGCATTCCTAATTGGTCACTAATTTCAGTATCACTACAACTTTTCTGCAATGCTTTGTGTTTGCTGTGCTGAGCATCTCTCCGTTATGCAGAATGAATTTTGAGGATCCCTTTCTTTCTATGCACTTTCCTTTTCTTTTGAAGTGCTATGCTGAGAGGCATCACTGGGTGTTGTTCAGGCGTGCAGGGTCAGCCCTCAGGCCCTCATCTTTGAGGAGTTTTGTTGCAAGAAATATCCTGAGGTTTACTTTTTCTTGACTCTTCTCTCCTTACTACAGTTTACCATGCAAATGCTTTCCCATGAATGATGATTTCAGTGTTGATAGTCTCATGTTCCATTAATTCTCTGAAGATTTCAGTGAAGTTCTCTCTAGTGAAAAGTAATTCATTCTGTTAACTTTAATGCAAGAATTTCAGAACACTTTGTAAGAATATGTTTCTGGTGAACTGTGTGTATGAATTTTGGGAACAAAACATTATTGAGAATGGTGCATGGCTTTAAATAGCATGATGAGCTTACAGATCACAAGAAGACATGAAATCAAGAGTTTTACAGTGTCCATATACCTATAACTGTCCTTGCACATCTGTTTTGTATTTTTGTATTTTCCCAGCACTTTCTGAGCCACAATTCCAATTGTGGTTTTATTAAATGAAGTAGAAAGAGATTGCTCTAGGTGTAGGTGAAAGCAACATCTGGCTTGCTAATGTTATGATTGTCAGAGAATAAGGACAGCTTTTCTCTCTGATTCTAATGGTATGCCTCTTGTCTTGCTAAAATGAAGAAAAAGAAAGTATTTTGTTTGATGTACTTTGTCTATGAAAAGGCTTTATGAGGATATGCCCTTATAGAAATTATTTTTGAGTACCTTCTAAAATGCTAGTAAGATACAAACTTCAGCAATAGGAAAGGAAACCTATTTTCTTAAGAAATGGACAGCATTTAATTTTTTTTTAATACTTTTATTCAATGGAAGATTGAGAGTGGCATTTTTCAAAAGAAAGCCTGGCAATGATCAGCAGCTGGAGCAGGAGGAGCTGCTGGTGTCACACAGACAGAGCTCTTTCTTACTCTTTGAGGATTTATCTTCAGTGTTTGGTTTTATCCTGATTGATATCTGTCCCATCTGATGAGGGGAAAATGCTACCAGCTCTTCTAGAGAATTCCTTCCTGTGGTGTGCCTTCTCTTGGGGCACAAGACAATCTGTATGGCAGAGTTACAGGCCTGGAGAACGAGACCCAGCTGGCTGAGGGATGATAAACCTTGGAGTGAGGTAGTCCTGGATCTCTGGCTCTGCAGCAACCCACTTTGTGAGGCTTCACTTAATTCCCAGCCCAGATATAAGCCAGAAATCATATGCTCTTTTCTTGGATACCTTCTAATTTTTCTTTCTTTAATAAACTGTGTTATTCTTGTCAAGATTTTTGAGAATTGTCAAGCCGCTGTATTTCCCTCTGTTGGAAAATTTTATTCAATTCAGTAGTATGAGATGAGTTAAGTTTGAAATTTAGTGTCTGTTTTCCTTAGGAGCTTATGGATTTATATGTTGTAAACTTCTCTGGGTGAGCAAGACTTTTTTGTCAAGTTCCTTGGCAGAGTGGTTTCTCCTATGTTTCCTGCTTGAAAATTCCTTATCCTTTTGATTGCTGAAAGACCATTATCAGCTCTTTTTTTCCTCCCATGATTTAAAAGCAAGTTAGGGGAAGTTAATTAACAGTCTGTCCTTTTCCATATTTAAAGGGTTTTAAAATATGTTTAGCTCCTGGAAGAAGTTTATATTAAAATAGAATATTGCATGGAAAAGCCACCTACAGATATTAGTTCTCTGGTAAAAGACACAATAAAGGAGACAGTGACTTTCTGTCTTTCTTGATGGGGATATATACTAGGCATTTCCATGGTGATTAGTGTTTTATAAATGTCAGAGATAAATGGTCACAAGGAACTGCTGTAAACAGTAATAAGTGTTGAAATAAAGGCTTAGAAATTTCTCCCAGTTTCCCCTTGTGATTCACTCCCTGTGAAACTGCAACTTGTGGACCTACCTGACCAAGCTAAAGAGCTGATCTGTAGAGCTTGTATTATTTTCTGACCACCTGACACTTCTATATTTTCACTAATTAAAAATATCTATCGGTGTACAGTGGCTCAGATTATACCAATACATTTATACATTACAATTTTGGCATTACTCATTATCAACATGTACTCTCCATTTGTGGGAGAAAGTCACAATTAGTGCACAGGTCATGGAAGTGGTGAATGCCCCCTCCAGTCAGTGGAGCCCTGCTGGATGTCGCTGTCACTGGAGTGGTTGTGCTGGTGTCAGCTGGCAGGTCACCAGGGAGGGCAGAGCTGCAGTGATGATCTTGGTGGCACCATTGTGTCATGTAAAACCTGTTTTATTCTAAGCCCCAAACTCTATAAAATTGACCAAATCCCAGACTGAACCTCGTACATGGACATTTTTGGTGTTTGTACCTGGAAGTGTGTGGTACTTGGGAAGGGAAGGTGGTGCCAGTCTGGTTTGAGGCACTTTCTCTCCTAAAAAGGTGTAAATGGAGCCAGTCTCTGTTTAAGAAGTGATTCTATGCACAAATTGCATTTATTACAATAAATGCACAGTTTAAGTGTGAGGCTTTTCAAGAGAGTAATTTCTCATTAAAGGGATGAGCTTAACCAAGTTAGTTAAAAATAGATACCTTGATTTCCAGTCCAAATCAACATTGGTAAAATCTGTGATTAAGGTTTATCTTATTTATTGCATAGTGGTATCTTTTCCCAGTTTGCCATGGTCAAGCCTCTGAATCCTATTTATTTCTCCTGTGATGGCAGTTTGATATGCAAATTCAGAAAGAAGTGTCTTTGTGGGTCCAGGATTTCCAGGACAGAATCAACACCCAGAGCCTGTTCCTGGTCTCAGCACTGTGTGGGAACACTTTGCCAGCTATATAAACATCCTAGAAATGACGAAAACACTTGTAACTTCAGTGCTCTCATGTTCTGAACTCTTATTTCATCATGTCTGAAGCAGCAATAGTAAGATGAATATTCTACTCATTTAGTCTTTTTTTCTCTGCTGTGTTTAATTTTGTTCCTTTTATTGTGGACACCAGAGGACTTCCAAGTGAGTTCAAAATGCCGTTCTATATGGTTTAATCCCTCTGGTGGTTACTGGGTTTGAGTGCCTGTAACAAACCAATTGCTCTTGGTTGTTTTCCCTCGTTATTAGATGTTTGATGGGATGACTTAGAACCTTGTAAGCTTGAGGTTTTGAGGCAACAGTAACGAAAATAAAAATTACCTCATCTCTTTTGATTGTTATGTGCTCCGCATTAATTCATACAATGGATTTTTTTATACCAAAGTTTTCTTAAGATATGACAAGTGATTATTTCTTTAAGTATGTACTCTATCCATTATTAAATTGATTATTCAAATCTCATTTAAAACAAGAGGCCAGATGGCAATATTCCAGTATTTGTTGCTACTAGCAACCAAAAACCCCAAACTGAATGATTTTCCATTTCTCACTGTGGATGAAGGAATCTCTTCATTTTACATGCAATAAAGAGAAGCTACAGCTCACCAATTATGAAACCAGATTGTTATACTAATACTTTTTAAAAATCATTCACTGACATTCTGTTACACTTGATGACCTCCTGATGTATGTGATCTAATTCTAGGTTTGTTAACTTTGTTACCAATTATAATTTTTAGTTAGAATAATATTGTCAGGAAAGGAAGGCTTTTTTATTTTTTGTTATCTTGCTCAGATTATGAGACTTTAATTAATGAGATTATGGTTGTTCTAAGAAAATATAAGAAAAAATAATATTAAGAAGGGCTCAGAACATAATTTACCTGGTGGCTGTTCCGTGTGATTCAAATAAAAGAAATGTATTTTGAGAGTAAAAATTAATGTGATAGAAAAATGTCCTTCAAAAAATAACAACAATCGCTGGGAATGAGTGATTGATGTCTTCAGAAATATCTGTGGTTTAAAAAATGGGGACTGAGACAATATCTAGAACTCACTCGATGTATCAGTTGGTAGCATTTAGGAGTCCTAGAGCTGACCACTTTGGCTAATTAGCCAAAAAATGACAGTGAGGCAGGGACTCTGGGTCTCCTCCTTAATGGGGACTTGCTGTGTAATGGCAAAAAGTGATGTCAGCCTAACTCATTAATTGGTATCAGACAGGAGATAATGACAATAATAAAGACAAATATGCAGAAGCAACTTTTTTAATTTTCATAGAAGGGGCTGTTTTGCATAGAACTAATTTCTTTGTGTGCACTTATAAACATCTAAATATGATTCCTTCCTTTGTGAGCCTTGTGACTGCAGATACGAAAGCAGGGTGTTTTAGTAATACCCTCTTGAAGCTCTATTTTGGCCATAGAATTAAATGGTCTTGAGGTGCATTTATTTTGTTACTTCTTGCTTGTTCTTGATTCCCACTGACTGTAGCACAAGTCACTGGCCCAGTTTTCCTTGGTTGCTTTATAGGCAGTAAGATTTTTGGCCAATGGCCTGAATTTCTGCAAAACTTGAGACACTATATGCTTCATACAAGTACTAGATAACTCTGTACAAATTATATTTAGTATTATTTATCAAATATAATTTGACCTTTTGCTCACTCTGAGTAGGAGATGAGAAAAGAGATCCTAAATGGCTGATGAGAGATTGCTTAAAGTGCTATCAGGAAGATCTGAGAGGTTGTAGTAAACAGTGTAGCACAAGAAAGAGAAAGCAAAGGCACATATAAAAGTACCCTTTTGTTATTTATTGAATTTAGGAAGAGATTTTAGTAAGTTAAAAATTCTCACAAATAACTTTGGAAATAAAATGCCTGGTAAATAGTAAACATGCTCAGCCCCATAAACCAGGGACTGTTTATACTCTGGTAATTTCAAAAAACAAATATTATCTTATAAATGCAGTGATGGCAAAATGTGCTAGCATACATGTTAAGTTTCTAATCAAACATTGCAAAAATTCATTAATCAGTATTTCATAGTTCATTACAGTCTGACTAATTTTGAAATCCTTCATGTAAATTGATTAAATGTCTTCTGTATTCAGATAAATGGGCTTTTGTTTTAAGCAACCTTTACTGTGAAGTCCATATTTCTCCAGGATTGAGTTCTGGTAACATTTGACTGTCATGTCTGACATACTAGACAGTTGCCATTTCACCCCTTCTCCTCCTCCTCTCTGTTCCAAATATCTCATTGAGCAATTGTGAGAAAAAATATTCTTAAATCTTCCTTAGACATACCAGGTCATGGTTAGAAAGTGCTCCATCTTCTGCTGTCATCAGTCACCAAAGCCTTTTTTTTTTTTTTTTTTTCTTTTTATTAGTACAACTCTGCTTGTGTTTGAAGGAACTGCTTTGCTGCAAAAACTGCAGACATGACCACTTCAGACTGGTGATCAAGCCTTGTTTTACACAAGAGAATACATGTGGATGGTACTCTGGGGACAGCAGCTCAGCTGCTGCCCTCAGATCTGTGTGCACAGCCACTCAGCCGGGGGAATTGTCCATCCCTGTGTCCCCAGCCCAGCAGCCACTGCCCAACTCCAGCACCCAGGCACAGAGGCTCGGCTTGGTCCCTCCCAGGCTGAGCTCCCTGGGAGGAGGAAAGGCTTTGCCTCCACTGAGCACTGTTAGAGCTCAGGTTTTACAGCTTTATGGGAGACTGTGATGGGAGATTAATGGAGCTACTGCAGCACATAGTGCTTTTTATTAGAGAGACCCCATTCCTTCTGTGTAAACATCCAGCAGCTCGTCTGCATGGCAAGTGCAGAGAACAGTCTCACACAGTCTTCTGCAAAATAAATCCTCCTGAAAGCAAAGTGCTGGCTGCAAAAGTAATGGCAGTGTTCTCGTTTGCTTTAGTGGACAATTGAAAACTTTCTGCTGTGAATTTTCAAGTGGCTTTTCAAAAGGGTTCATCGCAGTTTAATTATTTCAGAGCTTGTATAGAGTGAATGTAAGGGCCCAAGGATGGACAGTATCTATTAAACTCTGAAGTCAAAATCTGGCTCCCAAGACCAGTGCTGTTTAGAAGAGCCTTTTTGAGATAAAATGGATGTTGAGTTTGTATTCATATAAATTGTCTTTGTTGTTTCTTGGAACTTGTACTGTAAGAACCATAGAACAAAGCCCAGTAGATATGAGCCATGTCAGAGATGTATCTGCCTTCCTCCTAATCAGGGTAATTAAAAGTGTAAATGTTGGATTCAACTGGAGGAACGTGGAGTTCAATTGGAGGAGTTCAAGGGGATTTCATGATAATCTTTGACCAAGCTATTAAATGGAGACTTTCAAAGGGATTAAGTACTTGCCTGAAATCCCTTGGAATATCTGAGCTGAGATGCTCAGTCTTGTCTCTTGCTGGATTTTGTTGTACAGCTGATACCAAGAGCTGCCAGAAAGTTCATGGGCATTTTGACCATAATAGTCAGAGACAGAAAGGCATTCTTCTCTTTTTCAAACTTCTCTTTCTGCAGACTCTTTGAGCTTAATAGTAAAATTTCATCTGTTTCCTGTCATGTCAGTCTAGAGGAAGAAAAGGAAAGAACTGGAAAAGGACTATTTCAAGTAAATTGTTTTACACTTAACAGATCCCAAATTGCATTTATTTCTGCAATGCTATTCCTAGGAAGCATTTTATTTAACAAATTAATAAATCTTTCAGAAGTCACTTACATATGATAGTTATGTGCCAATTTGGTGGTTTCTGGAGTAAGTTATTCTTTAAGGTTTGCAAGTCTTATTTCTAGCAGTAATTATTTTTTTTTAATCTTCAAGCAGAAGCCTGATCAGTAACTGTGCAATAGTATGTGCTTCAGCCTCGTTTCCTTTTGTAATTTCATAGCAGGTGCCTTCAGTAAAGATGTACTTACAAGTGTGAGGTGAGCAGAATACAGAGAACACATCTTTGAGTTACCTGGGAGAGATACCAAATGTGTAAGAGGGAAAAAAATGTTGAAGAAAGATATGCTTTTACCTAGCTTTTATGAACATGAAGTTTTGAAACAATTTATCCCTAATTTCAGTAGTATTTGTGTCTTTCATAAATCATATTTACATATATTTTATGGAAAAATAGATCCCTTTACTTCTTCTGCAATAAAAGTCTTTACAAATCTGCTCCCTAATAAATTAAACGTAGCTGGCCACATCTTTTTTGAAAGTCATAATGGGGAATTAAGTGCCCAGCTCCTATTAAGTTTTGATGATGCCTGAGAAAGTCTGCCAGAAGATTTCTCACAAAACTAGTAGTTGAGAGTGTATTTTAATTTTAGGAGCAAGAATTTTTCTGTTACACTCTGCTTTTTGTCTTAGAGAGGATCTTTATTTGGTGATGTGCCCATGCCTGATCCTGTGGTCTTTTTTCATGTTGGCGTTTAAAACCTGAGGGTGCTTTTCCTTTCCCAGCACTGGCTTTGCCCTTGGAGGTGGCTGAGAGAGATGTACCTTTCTGCTTGTCTGGTGTGCCTTTGAAGAAATATAAATAAAAATATAAATAAAATTAGTGATTTTATTAGCTTTGACTGTAAATATGCTCATTTCAGATCATGATACAGCTATTATTGCTTACTAGTGTGTTTTCACATTTACCTACATATTCCATGGCCCAGCCTCTCCTACCAGAGTGAGATGGAGAAATCAGATTTGGGAAAAGAAAAGGTCTGGGTAGTGGTGGTGATTGGAAGTGTTTCTTGCATGCCATGAATTCCCAGTTTCTTACCTGCTTTGTAGTGGAGCCAGGCAGTGTTATCAAAAAGAGAGGGGGAAGAGCTTTGGGCAAGTCTGCAGTAGAAGATGGCATCCTGGTTTGTCCCAGGTCTCTAAAACTGGAAAAGCCATCCCTGTTAGAATGTTCAGGGGAGTTATCTGTTTGCTTTAGGAAATAAAACAAAAAAAACTATAAAAATAATGAATGTTTTGTTCCTCTCCTCCACTGGTGAATGTTCTGCCCCACAGACCCATGTCTGTTTACACCATGTCTCCTGGTGTATATTGTGTCATTCTGTTGCAGAGGAAGGATGGAAAATCACCAGGCCAGGGTCCCTCATGTTCTGGACCAGGTCTGACCAAACCCAGCTCTGCAATCTCAGAGGTTTCAGGTTTTTCATGACTCCCCCAACATCAGCTGAATCCTTTGCCCTCGGTGATGGCAGCAGCTGCTGGGAACGTGGCCACAGTAGAAATAAAATTGCTGTAGTTCTGTAGGCAATGAGCTAAAAATGAGCAATCATGGCCTAAAACAATCTAAAGACTTAGGGAGTAAAATATTCCAAATGGTTTAATTAAGTTTTTGTGCAGCTGAATTGTTGATCCAGAGATGAGTGTCTAAAAAAAGGTTTATTTTCCTGGATTAAAATTTGTGAAGTAAAGGAAAATAAAAAATGGAGGTTTGCCTATAATTAAAATTTCTTCTTATATGTTGAGATTTTTTTCCTCCTCTCATCAGACTTTAAACCTATTAAACTGAAAAGCAAAGAAAACTATGGAAAACTGTATATGTGCAGTACCTAATAATTTTATTTGAATAATTTGTTTTGGAAATGAAAGTAAACCGTAGGTAGTTTTTCAAATAAATTCAAGAGAAACTTCTCAATTTAATGGTGGTTTAAGTACTTTTTGTTCTCATTGATGCTGGCAATTTTGATCTGGATTAGGTAGGAGGACCTGCATATTTAATGAAACATTTCCCAAAAAAATAAAGAAAGTGTCATTGTATCAAAAGTAAAAAATTGCTTTTTGGAAATATTGTCAATACACTAATAAGAATTATTGTAAAAGGTTTGGTTAGACTTAGAATCTAAGCAGCTAACATTTGACAAGGGCTATGTAAATCCAACTTGAGTTTCCATTATTAACCATTTATCTTAAAATAGATGAATCCACAGACACTGGAATCATACACTGATAATTTAATATAAATGTATTAGACTTGCTAATAATATTCTGCCAAGGACTGTTTTAAGCATCTGAAAAAAAAAAAAGAAAGCACAGACTAATTCATAGTAATAAAATAATTTTAGACAGCATCTTAGTTTGGGGAAATATGTTTTCTGTTGCAGATTTTCAAAAGATAAAAATATTTTTAACTGTTCCCCTTATGTTCCTATTGTATTTTTACTTTATTGCTGGTGATTTCTACTTTTGACTAGCTAATGGGAATGTATTTTTTCTCTGTATTGCTATTACCTCTTCCTGCTACTTTCCAGGTCACTAATTTTTCTGCTTAGAGTTCATTCTGCTTAGACCGATATGCTGTCTTTTTTAATGAGGTTATTTCTGGGTTATTAGCCTTCCTGTTATATGATACCTTATGTGAAAGATCTAATTGATGTAAATCAAACATATCTTGCAGAAAAAAAATCAAAATGATCCTTTAGATATTTTTTTAGTTTCATGTGTATCTCAGAAATTTTGTATTTAAAGCTACTTTTTAGACAAGAGGGTTATATGTGGCAAATAACACGAATAAATCTTTTTTTATTCATACATTAACAGGTTCAAAGAAGTGGAAATTGAAGAAATGCATTGGCATTTTGGTTTGCTGAATAAGCTTTAGATGGAAATTGCACTGAAAAGTATTTAGTGGGAGGGGTTTGATTGTACAGTTCAATAACCTCAGTAGCATTTTTTTTATTAAAGCATTCTTACATAAGCCGTTAAGCTTTAGGTTAATTTTTACTGTTATGTTCTGGTTACATTTAAAAACAGGGTTTGGAAATACAACTAAGACTCTGCTATACCTTGTTAACACTTTTAAGTGGATTGCATGTATGCTGCCTTCTTATAATTATTTTTGATGCAAATTTTGCAGTCAAGAGGATTGTGTTGTTATTTCACAGGAATTAACAGCTTGTTGTTTGCCAGGCAGTTTGCTTGTGGTAATCTGTAGTGTCAAAGGGAACTGTGTGTGTTTTGTATGAACATTGTACCTACGTAGGAAAGTAAAATGTGATTTATTCTTTCTCACATTGGCTTTCCCCTCCTTTGCAATCTGATAATTTTTTGCCTCAACTGAAATGTCCTAGCTTAGAGATACATGAGTGATTTTTATGTATGTGCTGGTTTATATTCTTCTATAGTACCTGTGCGTGTTTTACATAACATACACACAAAAGACATGTTGTTTCTTGCAAAAATATCTGGCACAATATAGCCCAATTTATCTAGCTGTGAATGTGTAGATCTGTATTGTGCTGGATTTTAAAGTTTTCTTGCCAGCTGTCAAGGTTTTTGTTTATTTTTTACTTTGCCTGTGGTTTAGGGTTGGATTACATAGCAGTGTCAACCTCCGCTGCCACACCTTAGTTCTATTTAACGCAAATACAAAATTGTTTTTTGTGCAGAAAACTGGGACAAAATCCCATTTTGATCAGCTTTACAGTTCTGTAATGAGAGGCAGTCTCTAATTAAAAAAAAGCCTTTCAAACTAATGGGACACATTTTGTTTTGCTTTTGCTCAGAGCTAGCAAGCTACCAATCCCTAGAATTATTTTATTTCTCAAGATCTTGGAAAATTCCTGGTTTGGTGGAGTGCAAACACAAACAAAAAAATACTGCAATCTTTACTCAAACCTGGGCTGATGCTTTGAGCCTGCTTAGAGTCACTGAAGTATTTTATTGGAATGTGAATGGTGTGTTCTTGAAACTAATTAGATTTATTTAATTTACTTTGTGTTTTCACACAAAAATTCCTGGTCAGTTTTTGATGAACAGTAGATTGTGTAAGAAATTTTAGTGAATAAAAATATACTTAACAGAAAATGGTGTCAGTCTAAGCAACAATTTAATATTTACTTTCTTGTTGCTAGTGAATACAGAAGAAATCACAACAGTTCAAGTAAAGACATTTCCCTGCTGTAGGTGAGTTAAGTGAAATGATGATAATAATGTCAGCTGATTTCCAAGAAGCCAGAGTTTTGTGGTTGTCAGAACCAGACATGCTTTGGCAAGCAGGGTTTGATGCACTAGGTTTAATAGACTGACTTCAAGCCCACCATTTGGACATTGCAGGTTTAAATTACTGATATTACTTTCACTGACATAGTTTTTCCAAAAGTTGTTGCATGGTTCATGAAATTTGAAAGTATTGACATTCTTCTTTAATTTGAACTAAGGATCTCAAAACACATAGCAAAAGATCTTGGCGAACTGCATTTGATGAATAAACTGAGATATTACAATTTTATTTTCTTCAAGCATGTGAAAAAAGGGGGAAAAAGGCAAGAAAAAAAGTCAGAAAAAAGATGACACCTGGAAGTATCTGGAATTCCCTCTGCAATATAAAGTTAATCCTGACTGGCATCTTCTTGGGAAATCTTTTTACAGGTACATCTGATATAAAAAACTCTTGGGAAAGGTGTTGGACAGTGGCATGTCAGACAGGTGGATTTGTGTTTCTTCAGCTACAGAAAAAATCCTACGCTGGGTGAAGGTGAGTGAAGTTGTGAACATTCTGGAAGGTTCTTTCTGCAGCCTCTTCCTGCTCTGTGGTGCTGTGGCTGCCAGGAGCTCCTTTACCAAGTCCACTCATGTTATAGCAATATTGCCTCTTCCACATGCAGCATCTGCACTGAAGCACCCTCCCAGCACAGTCCCCTTTTCCAGCTGTTCCAGAGGTGCAGTGCACTGCTGCTGCACCTTCAAACTGCCCTGGGAACATCTGGCTCTTGTATCTGGGATCCTTGCTAAAATATCTGGTGTAGCCTTAAATGTTAACTGGAGTGTGAAATTGCTCTGCAGGTTACAACAGAAGCAGAAATCTCTAATCCTGAATGGGATCTCTTCCAGTTCAGCAGTGTCCAGCCCTCAGGAGGGTGTGCTTTGGACTCCTTCAGGAGCCAGAGAGGCTCAGGGGGTTGGGCTGTGCTGCCCCTGGCACGATCTGAGGAGCCTGTTGGAAGCCTGAGAGAACCTGAACAGAGCTGGCTATAGCAGTGCCCCCCTCAAAGCTAAATGGGCAGAAATGGGCAGAAATTCCTGAATCTTGCAGAGACTTTGGTCCTTAAATGTTGACATAGCAGGTGTCTGTGTGGAAGGTGCTGAGATCCACCAGCACCATGCAGCTGAAACAGCTTTTATTTCTCATCCCTGGCTAGACAGTGCTCCCCACTGAGGAACAAAGCCCTAACTGATGGGCTGCTGAGCAGGGCAGTCCTAGGGCTGAACAGGATCACTCTGGCATTTGGGATACCAATATATCTGCAAAAATACCTGAAAAAGTGAATCCTTGTAGAACACTCTGTGTATATATGTGAGTTTTACCTAACATTTGAGCTTGCAGGTATATCCTCTGCAATATGACATAATAAATATTTTTCTTCTTCATTAGGCCTTGTGCTTTACCGCCCACAGCTGCTCAGTTCTGTTTAACTGGGGACTGCTTGCCCACAGCAGTAACGGATGATGGCCTGAAAATAGTTTATTTATCAAGTTCTGTTAGTTCTAAAGTTTATCTTATGATCAATTATTTTAAGGATAGTATATTAGTAACAGAGACTATGGTAAAATGCTGCTGGGAAAAAATCCGAGGTTTTTATTTATGCCAGCACTCAATTTGCATTCTTTTATATAGTTTCTGGTGCTTGCACGCATCTACATGCAGTCATAGAACTCCTGAGTGCTGGTGTGTCTGTGCATTGCTCAGTGACACAAGACAGGCACTCTAAAACTTCCAAAGCATGTTTCCATCTCCTTCTTGTCACAAAGGCAGTGGGTGGCAGACTGTCCCAAACCGGCCTGTTAAGCTCACAACAAGTGTATCTCAATTCATCCTCATAATGCTTGGGCTGGGAAAATAGTCTGAAGCAGCAAATATTGGTAACTTGTTTGTCAGAAGTTTAACTGAAAACAAATGATGAAGTTTTTAGTGCTTTCAACCTGTATTTTTTCACTTGTTAGTGGTATTAAATGGATAGCTAACATCTGGCTGATAATAGGGTTTGGGTAGTGTTAACATTTGTGCCAAATGACATAGATTTATTCACAACGTGTGGGGAGAAAAATGGTGATGTAACTTTGTTCTTTCCACACTTTTCTGATCCATGCTGAAGCAGTAATGAGAAAGCAAATGGCTGACTGTTTTTTCCTTCTGTAATAATTGTTTGAATGCCTTAGAATACCTTGGGTATTGAAGAGGCAGATTGTTCATCATTTAAAGTCTGACTTTGCAGGACTTGAACCCTTTTCACGTGCTTGAAGGGATGCCCACTAACCACCACACTCTGCTGTGGAGCATGTGCTTTCTCTACATTGTAGACTTTAAAAGGTTGAATCTTCAAAGCTGATCATGTAGCAATTTTTTCCTTTGTTTTCAAACTGAAAAGAAGCTATTACCTTTCATTAATATTCTGGATTAGGTCTCTGGGTTAAAATGAACAGAGGATTTGTGAGGTTCAGACACTTGGAGTTTCAATCTTACAGCAGGAGAACAGGTGTGATGATTCAGGAAATGTCACTGATGTTTCACCTTCTGCTAGAAACACTTTTGTCTTTGGGCGATTTAAGTTTCAAATAAATTTCTGGACATTTGGAAGGAATCCTCAATTTCAGTCTGATTCTGTTCCTCTCAGGGAAATCTTTGTCTTCAAAGTAAGAGTGTAATGGAGGGTGTGTTTATGAGCTCTAAAGTGTGAAAGTGCCGGTGCAAATGTCTTGGGTCTTCGCAATTCAGCGGTGAATCCTTTTTGTTTTGTTTGGACACAAAGGAAAGGAAGTTGCTCACCAAATTTATGGAAGTACTTAAACATGTGCTTTTTCAGGTGTGTGAAATTGTTGGCACTTATATCCAGGTCTATATCATAATCTAATAAACCTTTAATCCAGAAGAGTCTTTAAACTACTCTTTCTGAGTAATTTAAACTGTTGTATCTGTCTGTCTGTAAAAGATGGATAATATTACCATTCACCTGGGAACAATCTTCATTAATAAATTTTGATGGAATTCCATTCAGTCTTTTCATCTGTGCTTGATACAGAATCCTGCAGGTGCAGTCAAAGGTGAAATTGGGTGGGAAGAGGAGGAAAAAAGAATGTCTAACTTCATAGCAGAAGGTTTTTCCCTTTAGTTTTTAACTTACTGACATATAACTTTGAATGTTCACTCTTCCTACTGCATCACCAAAACTCGGTATTCAACAGGGTCTTATCAAATATGAATGTTCTTTTTCCTGTGTTGATAGTAATTCAATGCAATAGAGACCATTCCAAACTTGAAAGCACAGACCATGTTCCACAACTGGGATGTACAGTTTTAGAGTATCCATCACTTTTGTCATTTATATTTCACAAGTTTGTACAATTCTGTGAATTCTGCCTTACATCTGTGATTTGTGTACAATCCATCAAAAAAGGAGATAATGGAAAGACCTTATCTGCCTGATAGTAATCAAAATAGAAATGTAAGCCTCATCTTTTGTTCTTCTGTTTAAAGCAAGATTCAGCAAGCTGGAGGTGTCCTGAAGATCATATACCTTACTTTTGTTCAGTTCCCTACTTAGCAGAAATTACAACATGAGGAAAATTTCATTTTCTGGCCTGTGCAATTGTTTACTTTATAATGCATTTTATTTCAGAGCTGCATGTCCTTCTCCAGTCAGATAGCACCTCTGTGCCAAGAAGTGGCCATGGGAGCCCCTGGTATCCTGCCCTGTACACAATTTGTGTGTTGTGCCTGTCCTGGCAATCAGCCCTGTGGGAACCTCCAGGAGACAATGCCGGGAGCAATCTGGAATGGCTCACAAGTTGTTGTCTGACATGTGGGCTGATTTGCCAGCTAAAATTACCTCAGATTCGTGAGGACACACAGAGAAGTCACTCTCCTCTTAAAACGTGCTGAATTTCATCTCTATGAGAGCTGAAGTGAGAAGGGCTTCTCCCACTTCATAAATTTGGTTGGAAGGGGCCAAATGTGCAGTGGTCAGTGGCATGTCAAAGATGGGCAGAGGTAGTTGCAGAAGCCTTGCTTTCTTAAGGAGGGAGTTTTCTGCCTCAGTGACTTTAGGAAGTAGTGAAATATTTCTAAACCTTTAGAAGGAAGTTTCCATTATTCTCATTTTATATCTGATAAAAAAGTGATCACAGCACACCCTCCCCACCCTGGATTCTGCCAGAGAGAAGGGACAGATGAACCAGCTGATGAACATATTTAGTCTTTAAGTGTTTTAGAACTTTAGAATCACCAACTTTGGGTTCACCTACAGATGATGAAGACTCAGGGTAATTATGAGTGTCATGTGAAAGCAGATTCCACTTCCATTGAGTTTATAAGCTTAACAATGTGAATATTTTAATTTTTCTCAATATTTTCTACTGCTTTCTATCAAAGATACTGAATGGACCAAATTATGCTACATGCCCCATGAATGCCAACTAGTTCTTTATCCACCTACCACTGGAATATTATAGGTCAATTTAGCAAGATCGTTAACAGCAACCATTTTTATTCCCCTTGCTCCTATTTCAAATCCCAGAAGATGAATTCTTATGCAGTCAGTTCAACATGTAGATGACCAATTTATGTTATAATTCCTAAAACAGTGTGTTTAGAATCTATGCCAGCTACAGCTCACCAATACTGAGCATTCCGTTTCCTTTTCTTGCATGAATTCTGGAAGGCAATAATATTCATTTTGGTTAACCTGTCTTTCAAAAATAATTAATTTGTATTTAGAGCATTAAAAAATAATTAAAAATTAGATTTATGTCAAAAGGTTTCCTGGGATTCTGGGTTTTCTTGCTCTTTTGTACTGTGTGTACACTTTTTCAGAATGCTGCAGTTATTCCACCAGCATGTAACATGTTCTGCACCTCTTAGAGATATCCTAGGAAAGTCAATTCTACCTACTGTTTTTTTCCAGATTAGATTGGTTTATAAATTGGTCTGGAATGTGAATTTCCTTCTCTAGTGTGGTCTTTCATTAAAAGCTATCTTTACATCATGATAAAACTTTTCTTTAAAAAACAAAATACTTAATTTCATTAATCTGTTTAGCAATACCAATATAATGAGCCATAATATTGATTTTTTTACTTAGGATTTAAAATCTCTATTTCTTTCCACAGAATTAAATGCTTCAAACTGATACTCAGCCTCCTTACAGTCCCCTCTTTAATTTAGTTGTTATAATTAGGCATTAACTGGTGTCGGTGGTATAGCCAGTTACAAGCCATTCTGTTCTGCTTGTCTTGATTATCACAGTTTGGATGTAAAGTAAATTAGAATGAAAGACTATACAGTCCAATTACAGATAAAAGCAGCAAACTCTACTGCTGTAATTAGATGCCAGTACTATTTTTCTTAGATATTCTATCTCTGAGGGCATTTCTTGTAGCTACTTTGCTGAAGCTAATGTTTAAAGATTTTATAAATGCTTTGTGTCTTTGTGGCATCATCTTTGCTCCTTCAACTTTAAGTGGCGTGTTTTGATGTGCAGGATCTGTCTCTATACGTTCCTTGCCCATGATTCATTTTTATTTCAAGCTGATGTAATGTGTTATCCATATTATGAGTGTGTGGACCTTAATAAGCAGGAGTGTTAAATAGTTTTCATCTTTTTCAGGGCTCAGATCTTTCCAGGGAGGAGGCACCTGCTTTTTGCCACTATGCAAAGCAATTCCACCCATTTCTCCTCTGTCACAGCAGGTAAGAGTGGCTATGCTGAGGGTTCTGCTGTCTCTCCCACATGTGTGACTTCTTCACCAGGACAGTTCTGTTGACAGAGGTGTTCTGAGTCTCTAGGACACCTCATTGACAGTCACAAATGTTAAATAGCACCTCTCAGAGTTATTAATTAAAAAGAGTCTTTGGCTTCTTGGGATATGGGGAAGGAAAACTCACTCAGCAGGCAGCGGACTCAAGGTCATGTAAATTTTCTTGACTGCCGCTCCAGCATCCTACAAACCAGCTACTGTCTTCATCAGGAATCTTTATAAATTGGCATGCAAGCATCCATAAAACAATGAAAGACATTGTAAATTGGATTGGCTTTGCTATATTTTGCAGAAAAAAATCTGGCTTCTTTATGAATAGCAAAAAAGCCTTAGCTCCAAAACCACTGAAAAGTGATGAAAAAGACAAGAACTGTTTTATGCTCAGCAAGGTCACTGTAAATACAATATTTTTGGTATTTTTACTTGCAGACAGTGTTAAAACAGTCTTTAGATGCAAAAAATACTTTATGGCCAGCAAAAAATACAAACTCTGCTATATTAATCTTTTAAGTCCTTGAGGTAAAAAGGAAGTACCTTTCAAATAATTTAGGGGAAATTTGGTGTTTGCTGTAGCTGATCAAAAGCACCTTACAGAGTAACTTTTTTACTGAAAAATTCAAATGTATAGTTTTGTTAAGGGAAAAACTTAGATTCAGTTAGCACATTGCTGGAACACTGCATCAAAATGATTGGCTTCAACCGTTTTGTTTTGGCAAAGTTGTTTCAAGTCATTCCAGCACATTCTAAGTATTGCAATTAGTGAGTGTTAGTATTACATGTGCTACTCAATATTTCACATTCTACAAAATCTAAAATTATTTGCATCAGAGTAAGTTTGCTGAAGAAACAATATCTTTGGTTTTTTTTTTTTGTGGTGGGATAATATTTTATTAGGAAATATAAAATTGTTTTGTAGGAATTGCAGTTCCTTTTTTTCTATTGAAATAATTGAATAGTCAGTTATTGAGTAGTTTTCTAGCTCTTTAGCAACCACTAATATAAATTAGGTGACTGACTGTACAAAGTGTTATTCTGTAAAGTCGTAAAATATCATTTATACATGATAAAACTTTCAAATTAGTACAAATGTGTATCAGCAAGGCTTAGTATCAGAAACAACCTCAAACAAGGAAAATGAGGAGCATATTGCTCATTATGTGTGAAATTTGCCCATTGAGAGTACAGTCCACCTGCTCGGCTGAGGTCAGTGTCAGAGTCTCAGAGATGAACTGAGCCTCTGCAGGAGAGCCTGGGAGCCAGGCTCTGCCACTGGTGACTGCAATGCAACTCTCCAGCACCACCTGAATGACACTCTTAAAACATCAAAGGCTTCTGTGTAAGAGCTCCCCAATGGACTTTACATTGTCTGGTGACAGGAAATTTAAAGAAATTATATGTGAGTATCATGGTATTAGAGACAATTATTGGGCCGATGTTATAGCTGGCAGTAAAAGAGATTTAAAAAACGCACTTGTATTATTGATGTTTCTTCCTTACACACTGTGTTTGGGTATGGCTTTAATGTACCAGTATAGCATAAAAGACTTACGTTGTTTGATTCTCTAGGGTAAAGTTAATTGGTAATTTAAACAAAAATGATAATCAAAAAAACATTTAGCAAGTTGCATTTTTCAAAGCAATGTTAAAACTTCGTGTTTCACAGCAAAGGTACAGAAAATTATATATGTTGATTTAAGGAGATTCAGTTTTACGTGATTAATTTTCTAAAGATCATTTAAGGTGTAAGCAAAGCATATATTTTCTTGTGAAACTGAATTGGTCTGACCCCTCACTAATTTTGCCTACAATTAGTTTGGTGTAATTATCACAGCGTACAATTTAGTCTGCTTCCACAAAAAATTATTGTTCACAGGATCATAAAACTCTTTAAAAATTGCTTAATGAACAACTCAGCCATGAGTATGTCTTAGAAGATGAGAACTGCTATTAAATATGTAGAAAATGAAGACGCAATATGTGTACATTGCACATAACAAACTTGGTATAAAACCAATCTCCTGGACACTGTACAGCATAGAAGAGAAGCAGGAGGTCACAAAATGAAAGGCTGTATCCAAACACACCAAACTGAAGCAAGATGACATGCAAGCTAAATTCTGGTGTCTCCTGATTCCTAAAGATTTGGATTTGGATTTTCTCCATTAGCATTACCTTACTATGAACTCAGGTGTCGTTGTGGTGTGTTTTGCTTAGTTTGCTTTTTTCATCATGGTGGTTTTTTTGTTTTTAGTGAAAATGTTGCCATCATTTGTGTGAGGGATTTGGACTGAGTTACATACTAATAGTTGAGGTAAAACTGCTTGGTGCCACTGCTTCCTAAAGCTAGAGGCCCCACATGCCAAGCACCAGACATGGTGATTTTGATTTCTTTTTTCAAATAAAGGAAATTGATGAAACATTTGCCAGACTTGAATCATGTGGCAGTCCAGAACTGAGGATCAGTCCATAGCAAGAATATTCAGACATCTCTACAGCACCTGTACATTCACCAGGATTGTTTCATATCATATATTTGCTGCGTAAATCCACAGAATCATCTTCTGATTTTATAATACTTATGCTTTTCTCATAAGAGAAAGCAAATCAGTTTTCTTCTATCATTAATTCTTACAAAGACTGAGAAAATTGTTTCCTTTATTTTCTCTGTAGACAATGGTAAAGAGAAACATAACAGCTCTCATTGAACATTTTTCCCCCCTGCCAGGTTCAAAAGCAAGGAAAAAAAAAATTATTTGGCATTTGATAGGCATGACCAGAGTGACACACCTCCCTCAGCTCTCAGCTTTGTCAGAGATGAACCCTTTCCACGGCATCTCAAAGGGTACATGGAAAGTGATAAAGAAACTCATAATTCTGTAATTGTTGACTTTCAGCCCAAGAGTTACTGGTATTCTGTCTCCTGCTATGGAAACCAGTGCTGTTAGAGGGGAGTCATTCCTTGGAACTGGAGTCTTTTGTGGGACAGCTCCGTAGATAGGTCTGAATTGACTCTATGTGTGTCGTATAATCCTACCAAAAAACAGCTCCCAGACTTGCCAAAGAGTCTGAAATGAGATTTTCAAAGAGACAAATAGTCCCTATGGAAAACCTGGGGTTTTAGGTAAGGGTTAAACCATATGGTGTTTGTATTACATCTCCAAAATTAGGGGGAAAGGATAATTTCTCTCTTCATTTAGCAAGAAAAACTTCAATCTACATCTTAGCCTGTGCATTTCCTATAGCATCTATTACCACAGCAGCATGATGCTGACTTAGAATTTCTCCTCTTTTAAAACCTTTTGCCTTAAACCACTTTTATGGGTTGAAATCTGATCATGATTTCCTACTGCCAGAGCATATTAAGAAACCTGTTTCCATTGCCAGTTTGTAGCAGGAAAAATGTGATTGAGCTTCAAAATATTGTTTCTATTCTAAGTTTTGTCAACAGTGTACAATAAAGTCTTTTGGGTGAGATTTTCAAGATGCACACAATATTAGCCAAAATAGTGTCATTCATAAATGTCCCCTTGTCTTTAGTGGACAAAGAGGTAAATAGCGCATTTTTTAATTTTTTTTTTTTTAAATCCTACTGTCATTTATTTTAGTACTTTGTGGCTTCAGAAGATCTTATTTCATTGGTTGCCATACAGCCAAAACATCTTGTGCTTGACTCAAGACCTCTTTCCCTAGAAAATGAATGGAGTACCTTTTGGAAACCTTCCAGCTAATAGTCTGCTCCAGATGGTGCTGCTTGCAACTTCTAAGAAGCACAGGAACAGACAGCAAGTGCCTTATTCTTTCTGTCAAATAAACAATCCATGTTTTGGTAGGTTGGGATGTGGTAGAAATAAATCAAACTTCATGAGCATGAGCAGTAAGCTGAACCTGTAAGTAGAACTGTTCAACTTTGGAGGTCGAGTTGCCTGCTATCAAGCTCAGAAAGGAGTTCCAGATAATACCTCGTGGCCAGCCAAGTGGTGGGCTCAGTTTCTAGCCTGGCTTCTCTCTCTAAGGGAAAAAGAGCCATGCTCTTTTTAAAAAGTGGTGCCCGGAGATGACAAAACTAGCAGGGTGAGGGCTACTGTTCAAACAGCTCACCGGTCATCTCTTTTGGCAGCTCAGATACTGTAAGTCTAATCATGATATGTTGTGATGCAGCTGTGTTCAGTTTGATACAGGCTGAAAGTGTGGGGAAAGGCAAAACCTTCTGCTTGAGTAACTGTACATTCACCATGTTATCAAAGTGGTCAGTCTGTAAGTGCAATTAACAATTTGCTTTTTCTTGCTCGTTTATTCCTTGCATACTGTAAGATCTATCAGCAATATAAAAGAGTCAAACTCTGAAAAGCATTGTTATGATTCTGTTGTGTAGAAAACAATGGTGTAATTGAGATTATTTGTCCATTTCAGTGGAAGAGTCACAATACCTGTAAATATGTTGATTCTATCTTTAATTCTTTGTTTTCCTTCTATGTGCTCAGTGCATATCATTTTCTTGGTCTTTCAGAAGGCCTCAAAATAACAGTAATTAATCTTTAGTGATACTGAGTATTCTATTAGCTGTGAATAATAACTTTTACTTTCATTAAGAGGTTTTTTTTTTTTAACCTCTGAGGAATGCAAAGTATTGTTCTCAATTAGTTATGATGATGAGAGAAGTATAAACTGTAGTCATGGGAAAGTTACTATAAGCAACTCAGACCAAATGTTTAATTGGCATAGACTGGCCCTGCTCCATGTTTTGTGGGCAATTATAGCCACCCTCTTGAAGCCTAGATTTTGCCCTTGTAGACAGTAATTTGAGATTATTTTTTCCCCTACAGATGTTTTTTCTCCATGTACTACTGTTTGTCTGCACAACTCACAACTGTACCTGGGTATGAGGCTCAGGGATAAAACTCACTCTTTTTTGGAGATGCAGCAGAGAAGGATTATAGGAAACTTTCATATTCTGCAAACTACTTGATTAAGCAAAGAATTACCTTAATATCCATTGCACCTTATAGATCTTATGTTTGAATCTTTCCACAGAAATGTATGGCAAAACTCACATAAAAATTACTTTGGAATCAAGAGCAGTCCCTGGCTCTAAGGATTTTTCTCTCTGTCATCCCACACTTTACTTTCACCTACAAGAATGACAGTCATGACTATTTATGTTGGAAACTCCACACTTAAGTCTCCTGGAATTTACGTGGCCCAAATATTTAAACAAGTGGTTGTAATATTTTACAGTCTTTTAGGTATCGAATGGAGTTCAAATACTTATTGATATTTGGAATATGAATTTACCTAATTTCATTGAGGAAATTGGCTCAATAATTTAGGTTTGGGAAGGATAGTTTAAAATTTGTAAATACTGCAAAAGCTTGTATCACAGTTATGTAACAGTTTATTGTTTAGAGCAATTCTACTTCTTTCCAACAACAGAAACAATGCAAGTCACTAGAGATTTCTGAAATAATGTGTATATATATACGTGTGTGTAAAGGTGCTTATACATATGCATATTTAGTCTATGTGCACTTGTGTACACAGTAAATGGTATCAAACTAATGTGAAAAGTATTAAATAATAGGAATAGGACCAGGATAAAAAAGCAAGACAAAAAAAAAATAAACCAATAACTATTCCATTCATTCTAAGCACATCACACAGAATTGCATTAGGAAAAACAATAAAAAATGTGCTTTTAATCTGATAGTAAAAAAACCCAATAAAATAAAAATGAGATCCATTAATGAAAATAATGGATTTTATCCAAACTAGTTAAACATTTAGGGTTTTTTTTTTTTTTAATACAGTACTTTCAGCTAAAAACTGGGTTGCTAGTGTGCAATTAGTACCAGTGTATAAGTTTAAGGAGAAGATGAATTGAGATTGATAGATACATTCTTAATGATTGCAGGATAGCTCTGGTTAATAAAACAAAAAAGAAACTTTTTGTTGGATGGCATCTTAAAATGAAATGGCTAAGACATTTTGGAATGTGTTAAGTCCTGAGGAAATGGATTAATGGGCCAATAATGTGATAGTACTACCTAAAGGCAGTTTGGTTTAAGAGATACTTCATTTTTGGTCATGAAATTCCTCCTGCAGTCTGAGATTCTAGAATCCTTTCAGTTGACAAGTTGAAATTATTGTTTTCAGAAATAATGGATCAGAAACTAGGTTATGAAAATGCATTTACATTGATGATACATTTTTATCTTTGTCTCATTTTGGTCTGTCTTGTGTGTTTTCCTCTGTTTGGTCTTTTGTGTCCTGAAAGACTAGATGTGATTAGAAGTTAAATTTAAATTGCATGGATAAATGATTAACTTATTAGAAATCACAATTCACAACTTAATTTATCACATGCCTCCCTAATTTTTCACATGGTGATTACAAATGGGGGCTATATGAAAAATTTGAGACATAAAAGATGAATTGCAGACCCACGTGATAAATGTACTTATCATGCACCTTTTGGCAGCTTTACCTCCTCTCTGCTCGCTCATCCATCTCTCCTGGGACTTATGGAGAAACCTATGAGCAGAGTCAATAAATCACTGAAATTTTAAAATCAAATTCTCCTAGAAAGACTTTGTCCCCTTTTTGCCAAGTGGAGATTTGCCTTGTCCAGTGTCACTCCTGCCACGTTTCTGTGCAGCAGTTCTGTGGTCATTGTATGGTCAATGGCTTTATGGAACGTGGTGGCTCCTGACGTCCCAAAGGAATACAGCCTTTGTTTTCTCACAATTTTCCTGCAAGATACTTATTATATACATGGGATGAGACATCTCTGTGTGTTCCTACTCTGGAGCTAGCTAGTTCTGTGTGTATTGAAACCTTCTGGATCATAGTTTAAATTGTGTTTTATGTGCCCGTGACATAATTTGCAGAAGTTTATCACTGAGCAGCGGTCTAACATGCTTTCAGAAACACTTGTCTAAAACCAAATTTCAGCTTGTATAAAGAGTGGTTATACAAAACATATTGCAAGTGATTTGACAAAATAAATAAAGGGTTTTTTCAATCTCTCTTTGTATGCAAATTGGGAAAAAAATCTTTGTACATGTTTCAAAACAACTTCCTTAACTGGAAAAAAAAACTATTGAAAGAGAAAAAGGTAAGGGGAAAACTAAGAAAAAAAAATTAAAACAGTAGGAATTTTCTATTTTTAAATATTATTGATATTCCAGATATATTACATATTATATATATTCACATCTATTAAAGTATATTATAGTATGTTGTTGTTATTATTTATATCATAATTCTTTATGTAATGTGTGTAATTTCATATATCATGTATGTTTTTAGATATTTCAGTATCATGTAAACATTTTAAGACTAACTTTTTTTTCACACTGGAGAGAGCAATATTACAGTTCCTGTAATACTGGTTAGAATTTGAGTTTGTCAACTCATTTACATAATATTTTTCTCCATGCAGGGAGGAATGATTCCTTCATGTCTTTATATTCTTCAGATAGTAGTGGAACCAGATGAGAGAAATGCTTGTTTTGGCACTTCCCCAAAGAGAAATATAGATTTTGATGTTGGCAAAGATGACTTCAGCAAATAGTGCACATAAAAAGCCAGCATTTCATGCAAGTTCATAAGGAAAAACTACAGAATAGAATAACTTTTATGAAGAAATTCTATGTCTTACTTTGTGAATAGGTCCCAGTGCTACCATAATAATGCCCAGTTCTACAACTACAAACACTTATTTGTTCAAAGTGAATATTAACATTGTAATTTACTATCTAATTACAATTTTATAGTAATAACTGAAAATGTGTTGTTAAAAAGCATTGCATTCACTGCCTCACACTCTCAGGCTGTTCTTAACAGCATAGTGTGTTTTTTGCCAATCTGAAAGGACTTATAGAAAGCATCGATGTGGATTTTTTAAAGTTTCATGCTCAAATCTTTTTATTAAAAATGTTTTAGAAAGCTGTTTTAAATGCTCCAATATCACAGTTACATTGCAGCTGAGAATAATTTCTGTGAGCTTTAATGGAGGAGGATTGAGCCCTGTGAAAAATCAGTTTGCATAGCAAGTCTTCTTCACGTAAAAGGCTTTGCATTTTATTTCTCAAGGAACAACATATCTCGCCGATTTGAATGCTCCAACAGAAAGGGTTAATCTTGTAAAAGGTTGTTATGTTTGTCAACTAATCTGAAAGACCTTTCACTTAAAACTACAGAATTAAAAGCCAATTGAAAAAAATTAATGCAGTATTGATACTTAAAAATAAGGCATTTATAAAATGTAGTTAGCTGGTGGTGATTATTAGTAAAAGATTCCCATCTTTTTTGGATAGAAAATTATTGTAAAAGAACTGCAAAAATAAGATTTGCTAGTGATATCATGGGTGTACTTAAAAAAAATGTACTGACCTAATCATAACTTAGATCAACAGGAAAATTTTAAGAAAAAGTTAAATATAGCAAATTCCATTTATTTGATATTGATATAAATTACTTTTTGTATTCAACTATATTCATAGCTGTAATTAGCAATAAAAATAACAATTTATAATTTTGGTATGATTATAGTGCAGACTGAAAAATAGCTGAGGAGTTTCAGGGTGTAAAAATCCTGATGCATCTCAGATAAATGGTGTGTGGTACCTGCCAATAGATGTATCTCTCTTTTAAGACCTAACCTAGCAAGGTCCTTGTGGGAAAGATGAAGTAGGCATGTAGATTTCTTCACACACCTGGACTGTGTGTGAGTACTCACACATGCCTTTTTAATCTTTTTAATCAATATCTGTTAGGGGCTTCATAGAGCTTTTTTCCTGATAGGCAAAAGGAAGTATAGTTTTGCTACTTAGAACTTCTTGTCTTTAATCATAAAGCTAAAAATGCTGTCATAACTCAGCAGTCAGTTATTGTTTCATTTGCAGTAAGAAGTATTGTGAGTTCCACTGATGGTTTCAGATTGCTGCCTGATAGAGCACACTGTGGTAGGTTTTTCCCACCTGTCTGTGGATAAATGCAGCACCAAACCCCAAGCTATTGTGTGCTATTTACAGAAGAAATTAATCATTCCTTCTTATTATCAATAAGGTTCAAATGTAAATTTCCCTCAGACACAAGAGTGCTTTTTGTATGGCATTTCCCCTAGAAATCCTTTCTGCTAGTTTTGCTCCTGAGAGAAAGGTGAAGGAGCACCATGACCATCGTTTCCAATCTTCCTCTTGTCATTTATGCCATCACAGAAAGAAAGGCTCCAAAGTTCAGATTGGACAAAGCAAGCAGTAGCTTGGGGAATAGCTGATATTTAATTGATTTTGTTGCTTTGCTAAATTGATTGTTTTCTTGCTAAGGAAATGAAGAACCGTGCACCATTCTTTATTGTTATCAGCTGATTGTACTTGTTTTACTGCACAATTTTGCCAGAGAGGGGTTTTTGCAAATATTGTGCAGTGGAATGAGTCTGAACTAAAATGAGTGCAAGCATTTAGTGTTCACAATGCAGGATGCACAGAAGCCTATGAGAATTTGCAGATAAATTTGCCTAGATAAGCAGTTTTTAAGCTATCATAAGATATAAGGATTCAGCCTCATGAAATTATGCATGGAACAGACTGGGTTTGTTGAAGAGCAAACTGGCATCTGTGTAGCTGGTTAGATGTGAGGTGGTACCATTATTAGTGGAGGCAGATACAGGTGGCACTGGGGTAGGCAAGCAGCTTGAGGGACAGTCAGGGGGATTTTCAAGGGACAAGACAGATTTTTCCATCTAGGTAGAACACAATTCATCAACCAGAACAAAACCAAGCCAAGTGCTTGTGCTCCATGTGAGGAGTGGAGCCCTGTGTCCCTGGGGAATGCAATTCAGAAGTTATTAGACAGTTGTGGGAAGGGCCCCCTGAAAAGCTGAAAGTGTGAGAGTCTGTTGGGAATCCTTTCTTTTTGAGGGGTATAAAGTCTTCTTGCAGGGAAATGTTGTATTATTTCTCATTCTTCAGAGGGACTTTGTTGCTGTGAAAATCCTGCTAAAACAACTGCAGTCATCAGAGAGACATCTGCTTGTAAGGTCATCTTCTGTTGAAAATGTTTTGTCACAGAATGGAGAGGCCTTCTTTCACTGCCAAAAAGCCACTTTAAAAGATTGACAAGAGAGATTACAGAGGATACAGAAATTTTGGAAGATGTTCTTTTAACCTTTTTATACAGTGCCCTCTTGGCAGTAGCAAGTCTATGGCAGGATTAGTTAGGGACCAAGCATTTCTGGAATTGCATTACTTTTTTTTTTCTTTCTTCTTTCCATTTGGGGTATCAATTAACTGCAATTTCACCAGGGCAGTAAAGCAAGAGAGTAAACAGTAAATAAGCAGCAAGCAAAATTAAAAACAGTAATGAACCTTATGAATATGGGAGTGTTATAATGTTTGAAATGCATTTATTTTGGAGCTTCACATGTTCTGGGAAAAGATGATGACTTTGTGAATGTATTGTCTCATTTTACATTGCAGAGACTCTGTTTATTGGCCCTGGAGGCTGACAAGGAACTGACACCTGTGCCCAAACCTTGGCAGCAACAGGCACGTTCATTATGCAGCAGAGTTGTAGATCCAGGTGTCCTCAAGGCAGCAGAGAGGAGCAGACTTTACCCTTGCAAGGAAAAACAGGTTAAGTAGCAAAATGACTGGGGCGCTGGATTTACTAACACAGCTGATCTTCATGGAAACTGGTGCTTCTGTGTCTGTGCACCACTATGGTAGTGCTAACTGCTATTTTGGGGAAGTTTTTTGGGGGGAACTGAATACTGGGCACAGGAGAGCTCATCAGAGCTGGGAAACCTCAAGGTATTCAGTTTCTCTATCAGTTAAAAGAATTTAAAAAAATCAAGTTTACAGTGCCTTTTCACATGGATCTTGGGTACAAATTGTATTTGCATACTGAGAAGAGAGAAGGTTTAGATTAGATATTGGAAGAAATTCTGCCCTGTGAGGGAACTGGCACAGGTTGCCCAGAGAAGCTGTGGCTATCCTCTTCCTGAAAGTGTCAAAGTCAGGTTGGAGGGGGCTTGGAGCACCCTGGGATGGTGGAAGTTGTCCCTGCCCATAGCAGGGGTTGGACCTGGATAGTCTTTAAAGTCCCTCCAACACAAAGCATTCTCTGATTTTGGGATGGGAAAGCATTAATTTTTTTTGGGGGGGCCCTAAATAAAACCTAGCAGAGAAAGGTGAAACGGTACAGATGTGTCCTGTGTTAAATAAGGCTTGTAAATGTCTTGAATTATCTAAAAATAGTTCAATGAAAACTTACACAAAAATACACAGTTGTGCAATCCCCAGGGTTTGGCAAAGGAGAGATTAGTGTTTTACTTGTTGATAAATTCAAGGTTGATTACTTTAGAAAAATGTCAGTTTTTCATTAAAAACAGCATTTTCCATAAGTGAACATTGTGGTCTGTAATGTCACTTTCATGGTTTTTGTGTGGCCATATCTGCAATAAGGGTTGACTTTCATTAAAGTAAGGCCTGAAGCATACAGAGGTAGATTTTATTTTAAATAGCACTATCTATATAGATTATAAAAGGAAAGTTTTGTAAATGTGGTATTTCAGAAACACTGGGAAACAATTGGAATCATCCATTTAGTGAATTTTGGTGGTCAGAAAGGCATTAGCTAGGATCAGGTTTACTCATTCATCATACCCTGTTACTTATGGATAAACAGGGTGATATGATGTCTTGCTAATTCTCAGATCTCATTATATAATATAATTGTGTTCTTGAGATGCTGTTGAAGGCCATTTGCAATTACCATTGTATATAGGAAACACAGGTTTAAAAGAGTGTGGCACAGCAAACAAAGCAATCGGGTCACTGGTGTGTGGGCTGCACTGGGGATGTGGTTATTCCTGTGTGTGTGCTCTGCACTGGGAGTGTGGTTATTCCTGTGTGTGTGCTCTGCACTGGGAGTGTGGTTATTCCTGTGTGTGTGCTCTGCACTGGGAGTGTGGTTATTCCTGTGTGTGTGCTCTGCCCTGGCAGTGTGGTCATTTCTGTGTGTGTGCTCTGCACTGGGAGTGTGGTCATCCCTCTGTATGTGTGCTCTTCAGGAGAGAGAAAGTTCGTATTGAAAGCTTGAACCCACCGTGACACTAACAAAGGTATTTAGCTTTTTAAAGATAGAATTCTAGATGCCAAGATCACTGGGTTCATGCTACTACTCAGATGAGGCTGGGAGTGTGCCAGGGAGCTAAAAGCAGTTGATAAACGCCAGAAGAAAAGCAGTAAATCAAAAGCAAGAAAGCTTTTGAAAAATTTAAGAAGTGGCGTATACATAGGGATGATCATATAATTCTGAAAAACAGCTTGATTGCCTCACAGAGATTGCTGTGTGCCAGCATATTAATAGTCAGACCCTGAGAGGTTTTCACTTTCATTCTAATGAATGTCCCAGAAGTTTGGATGTTTATATGAACATTATCTCTGTCTAAAACGGTGAGCTTAAAACCTTACCTCAGCTGGGGTTTGATGTGTATCCTTTAATCTAGACTCTGTATTGATGGGATTATTCACATGAATGAGGTTTTGCCAGCTTGGTCCCAACATTTATGTGATGGATTATATTGATGCATTTGTTCCATCATTGGTCAGAAGGATTTCAGCTGTGGTTTTGCTGTGTGAACTGGAACTCCCTTTCGCATGAGATCATCCAGTAAGTAACATGGGTTAAACCCTGCACTATTCTTCCTTACCAAAAAAACAAAGGACAGATCTCAGAATCTCTCTTCCACTGCTTTCAATTTCATTCAGGAGTGTGATCTGACACTGAATTGTTCTCTAATCAATTAATTGTTTCAAAGGCAAGATCCCCATGTGCCATGAAGCTACCAGTTCTAGAAGCACAAAAGTTCTTGCTGAGTCTTTGGGGCAAAAGAGAATGAAAAGCTTTCTATAAGCTTTATGTACATCTAGATTATGTGTTTTTGAAGTGTTTTTGTGGCCACTTACTAATATCCTTCAGTCTCCTTACTTCTGTTTGTAATGCCTGTAAGATGATAAATTCCTTATCATACTTCCAGCCTTCCTTGTCCCTTTTGCCTCTGAGTTTAGACTGATCTCTTTCTTGGCATTATGGACATGTGGATGATTAATTGCAAAAACATTGTCAATTCCACTGATATTGAAGGTGCTATTAGAATGCAATTAGTATGCACATACCTAAGTACCTGCTGAGTTGTAACTTTATGCATTCAGAAATATGATATACTTGTAAAGTCCAAGGATTTCAATCCACATCAGTTGAACTGTTCCTATTTTCAGTAATGAGATTTTGAAAAGGGTCTGCATGAAAAAAGTTTTAGCTACTTATACAATGGCCAGTATATATACAAAGCACCTGAAAATATGGTCACACATTGGGAAATTAATGTTACTAAAGAGAAATTCAGACCTGAAAACTATGGCAGATGCCACAGCAGTCATCACAACATGTATGTCATGGGCTTTTCATGACTGTGCTTCTAATTTATCAGTTCTCTTGCATCAAAATCAGTTAAATAGGTATATGGTTCATTATTACAGAATACTGCATTAAAGGACTAAAAGAAAACCTTGAAGCTGGAAAGTTAGTAATACCTAATTAAGGTAAGAATTGTTACTTAATTAGCCTTACTTCATCTCATTTGTCTGTACTTACAGTGCTTCACCATGTTTTGTGTTGGAGACACCAGGCTATAGAATTTGACTCCCAATTCTCATGCTTATTTACTCTGTTTTCTTCTTAGCTGTTTATTGGATTGCTGTTGCTGCATTTTATTTCCTGTAATTCCTCCATCCAGTTTCTATAGTAATCCAGTTTTCATGTCTTTTTTTTTCTTTTTTTTTCTTTTTCTCCACAGCAGCTTGGTATTTTTTCTGATCTTGGCAATATTTCTGAAACTTGGAAGACAAAAGAGGAGGAGGCAGAGAACACACTGAGGTTCACAGCGGCAGGAAAAAGGTAATGCTTAAACTAGAACTGGGAAGGATCTGCCTGGATTCAAGGAAAAATAAATTGCTAAGAGGGTAGTTAAACTTTGGACCTCCAGAGTTGTGCACTCTCCAGTTTATATAGCTTTTCAAGACCCAAATGGACCAAGCTCTGAGAAATCTGATCTGAGTTCTGGACTGACCCTGCTTTGAGCAACAGATTGGACTGTAGGTCCAGCAAGGTCCCTTCCAAAATGAGTGATGCCACAGCTCTGTGCCAGCATTGCTGGGCCTCTCTGCTATAGCTTTATAAGTTTTTTTTTAAGTATTAGAGAATTGGTTTTCATTTTTTTTTCCCCTCCAGTTTTGGACTTGGCTAATTTGATTTATTGAAGAGAATTGTCCCTCAGGTTCTTTCTTTCATTATTTTCCTTCTTTTACAATTTCAGCTTCCCCTCCCTGCCTCTGTTTCTTATACCTTTGCCCTCAAGTTTGGGAGTGCAAAAACATTTAAAGGAATGAGTCGCCAGATTTTGCTAACCCTGGCAAAGATCTCTGTTGCATTTTTGAAATGAGATGTTTTGGCTGCAACTTTGAGAAAGTATTAATAATCTGGAGGCAAGAATTCAGGAGAGAAAATTGTATCCTGATGCATTGTAATTCCTTAAAGGGCAAATGAAAATTGTGTTATAATTAGAAGTCTGAAGAGCTTCATTTCTGATAAAGCTGGTTGGGGGTTTCAGCTAGGATCTGAATCAATAAGAGATTCCTTGTAAAATGTTTTTTAATCATAGGTGTTAAAGAGATTCTCTGCTAAACTTTCCCTGGAAAAAAGGTTCATAGCAGGTGTTTGAATGCTTCTCTTGCTCATGGATATGCAGGTGTCTGCTTGGAGATGCATAAGGGGAAGCTCACTCCCCTGAAAATATAACACATAATTAAGAAAGCAAACTCAGTGTTTGAAAAAAACACTTAGAAAAAGATGGAAATATTTAAAGTGGGAGATGAAGTTAATTGTGAGGGCTTTATGTAATACAGTCAAAGATTTTGGTTTAATCTACTATTTTGAAATATACTTTTATAAGAATCTTTAAGAACATTAATATATCACATTTCTTTATATTATATTTGTAAGAGATTAGTTTGTCTTACTGCTACATAATTTAGTTAGCAATTTTTAAAATGCTAAATGGTCTGCAAAGGCACCGAAAATATTAAAAAAAAAAACTTAAGCAATTTTGTTTTTTCCAGAATAATGTTTTTCAGTATATTGGTATTATGTGCAGTACAAGATGAATTAATTGAGTTAGGGCCACACATTATTGATTACTGTCCATCCTTACAAGTATTTATAGATATACTTTTTTCCATGTCTCAAATGTGTTTACATTTTCTCAGGGTTTTAACATCATTGATATTTTCAGACATATTACTGTACCACTCACCTCCAGTAAAACTTTGCCTATTTATAAATAGTTCAAAACCACTAAATGAAGAAAAAGTCTTTTTCTTCTCTGACTGGGATTTGGTAGTGGAATGTCACTTTGAAATCCTGTCCCTTGGTAAAGGAATCTGAACCTGTTGCTAAAGTTTCATTAGTTTTATAAGGAGAGGACTGTTTAGACAGACACTCTGAAAAAGTGAGTTGGAGAGAACAGGAGTCACTGAAAATGTCTTCAGTGTATAAGTTTGTAAAATTCTGTGTGTCACCAGCAGGGCTGATGCTGGAGTGTCCTAGGAGATGGGGTGTCAGAAAAAAATGGTTGTAGAGTTCACTGCATGGGCAAAATAATATAATATGAAAAAAGAGTCAAAACCAGCAGGTGCTGGTGGGGGCTCTTCCCCTCACGCGGCCTCCATGTTTCTGCCAATGCTGGGCCTGGCCACCCTGGGCCTGAGGGGCCTTATTGCCGCCAAATGGATCTCAACATGGGTATCCAGGCCAAAAGGTGTCCATGCTGGAGCAAATAGGGAACTCCAGAGGGAATTCAACACTGTCCAGGCTGGGAAGCAGCTCTGTCAGGGAGGGCGGGCAGCCAGGCTCCCTGGCCAGCAGCGTGTCCTGGGGGACAAGGCCAGGGCATCGTGGGGTGCACGTGGAAGGACAGTGATGGCAGGTCAGGGAGGGGATCCTGATCCTTTGCTCAGCCCCGTATCCAGTTCTGGGCTGAGCGAGCTGGGCCTGTTTAACCTGGAGGAGTCTCAAGGGGGTCTTATCTGTGTCCATCAGAGGATGGACCAGGGTCTGCTCTCTGGGGCCCAGGAACAGGACAAGAGGCAATGGGCAGAAACTAAAATACAGGATATCCATCCCTTCCACCTGAGTATGAGGAAAAACTCCACCCTCAGGCCAACAGGAGCACACTGCCCAGAGACCTTGTGTGGTCTCTCTCATGGGAGATATTCAAACCCCACCTGGACACAGCCCTGCGCCTTGTGCTCGGGTCTGGCCATGCTTGAGCAGGAAGGTCAGACCAAATGATGTGGTCGCTTCCAACATGACCCCTACTGTGATCAGGAGAGGATACACAGCCAAAAACCAATTTAATTGTGTGGTCTGGTGTTTTTGCCTTTTGAACATAAAATGTGCTGCTTCCTTCTCTTATCTCCCTAGATCTCAGAGGCATTTCTTCATAGAAGCTCTGTATTTAGGCAGCTACCTCATCATTATTCATCTAAGTCATCAAAATTGTAAAAAAGGACTAAAAACCCTGATGTGTTATAAATAAAATATGGGAAAGAGGACAGTAATAGAATAGGAGTTCATATATTTGAGGGAATACCCACTCAAAAGCTCTCCCACAGCAGCTGCAATGTTTTCTTACTGTTTAAATATTTCAATCAAAGAATGAAATGCAATATGATCAATAGTTGGAGCTGAAATCCTATAGATGTTGTGTGACAGTATATGTACTCAATCTTCATTCAAAATTTACACAGTTTGTATTTCCTCTGATGTAATTGCCTCTGTGCTGCGGCTTTCAATAGCTGTAAATTAACTCTGTCATAATTGCTCTCTTTTGTTTCTTGAATATTTCTATCCTTGCTGTAAATTGTATTTCTGTTACTTCCAGTATTGATATTATGACATGTCCACAAGACAGCCCAGTATCTGGGGACATGTATATATCTTTTTGGAATAGTTTTCTTTCACCCTCCCCATTTTATTCATGCCGTTGATTTCTCTTGGCTCTGAGCCCAGTTTGGTTTAATTTTTGTTTATTTTGTACAGGATTCCAGACTCTGCTTTGAGATGGGCACTGTATAAATTAATAAATAAATTCAATATATGCTTCTTTTAAGTGGGTTGCTTGGCACATCTGTTTTTCAGACATTTCTAAATCTTCATAATCTGTGTAAGATATCTTTAGTTACATAAGATTGGGAACTCTATCATTTTTTAACATGTACAGGATTTCTCATTAAAAAGTCATTGTTTACTAACTGTTGCAGGGCTCTGGCACATTGGATGCTGAAGTTGAAATGCAGAATAATGGTTCTATTTAAGACACTGTGGGTATCTTAACTATGGTAAATACTTGGTTTTGATGTTGAAAACTTGTTTGTGCTCAGAAGATTTTTAAGGACTATTGTATATGTAAATATAGATGTTGCATCTGGTTTAAAATACTGGCATGCCTTCAGTATTAAGAGCTTTCACAGGCAGAACTGCAACAAAGCAATGTTCAACTTACTCGTTTTGGCCAATTGCATTGCTTTGGCATAACCAAAAGCACTTTAATGGAAATCCAGGGGCATTCCCCATTAAAAAAATTTCCAATTTGCATGAATATTTTAAGTCAAGGTATCAAGGTGACAGAGAAGTAGTCAGCAAACATTGTGGCACCAAATTAAGTAATAAATAGATCAGAAAAGAGACTGCTGCTGAGGCAGGCAGCAGTTAGAGAGTTTGTTCTGCAGGAGAGCAGGGACATTCAAGACACACAGACATGTAAAAGTATCATGTGTAAAGTTGAGGGTCAAAGATGACATTTGAAAGGAATGGAGAAAAAGCTTGCTCTGATGAACTGGATAATCTCAGGGATTTCCTTACTCATACTAAAGTCAGCATCACAAATTGCTCTCCTTGCAGAGCACCACATTCTTGCAGTGCCCTAAATGGAATGGGTAGGTCCTATGTATGACTGTGGGTTGCAATTTTTATTGCAATACTTGAAGTGAAGGTGGGGAGAAAGAGGAGGCACAGGGAGAAGGATGGTGTGCTGATCAATGCACACAGAAGGAGCAGCTGGCACTCGTTAGTCACTGATGTGGGGATGTCACAGGTGTTTGTAGGTGTTCAAAACACAAAGGTGTGCTACCATCCCATGATCTTGCAACTCCATATTTTGTAAGGAACCTAGTTAGGTGATGAACATCCACTGAAGGCAATGTGGGAGGCAGAGGAATACTTATGAATCCAGTGGAGATTAAGGTCTGACCAGAGCATTGAGTTTATTAGCACTGAGAAGAGGGAGGGCTTCCAGTCCTTGCCCAAATGTCAACACTCAGGTATGTAAGGAGCTCTCCATGGAAGAACCATTGATGGCTGTGACATTGGCAACCATGTTCCATTAACTGTGGGATTAAGTGCTAATTGAGCTGAGATTCTGAAGGATTTGAATTCTGTATTAGTGCATGTCTCCTATCTAATACTTCTAATGGCTTATGGGTTTAACCTTAAGACTTTAAACAATGCTTTGCTGCTCTGGAGAACACATTCCAGATGTGCAGTTAATTCCTGGGTAAGAAAACACAGATATTTCAGTAAAATCTCTGCCTCTGGATCCTCACTAATACATTCATCAAATCAGTTCTCTAATGTCTGCGGTTTCTGAGACCAAAGTCTTCTAGAGCTCTTGACCTCTGCTGGGAAAAAAAAGGTTTATTTGCCCATATATGGCCCATTTTTGACTCATGCAGATGGCAATAGGTATGTGCACAACATACTTTTCATGCTCCCAATTGTGTTTACTCTCCAAAAGGCTGGAAGTCCTGGATATTTCTCATTTATCTGTGTTATACTTGGATAATGTTACTGCCTCTAATATGGCAAGCCTAAGACAAGGGAAAATAGTACCTTGGTTCTTCCAAGGTTTGTTAGAGAGAGGGCAATGAACTGTGAGCTGCATTCACTTCATGTAGTCCTAGTATGAGGTCCTTAGTTGTACAAAGCCCTCCAGCACAACTGTCCCAGGGTTAGAGGGGATTCTGTAGAAGAAGCAGGGCCACATTTTTTGCTGACACTCCTTCCTGCTATAAATTAAATGTCTTAAAAGGCACTTTATTGGTGCTTTATCATTATGGTGTCCTTATATTGAATGGCTAGCATTTTGATACAAGACCTTATAGATAAAATAAAAATGAAAATTGTGTGGAAAATTAGTTCCTAGTTACAAAATATAAGTTGTTCAAAAATGGAGAGAAAGAGGGGGGGAAGAACCATGTGTCCAGATACACCAAGGCATATTAAACTAGAGTGGTGCTCTGCACCTTAAATACAGCCACATAAACCAACCCTAAAATGCCTTTATTTGTGGAGGGAATACATGGAAACATTTCTTTAGAAAGCTATTTAAAATTTAAAAATTTGGTATCACCGTTACTGGAAGTAACCCAGTCCATGGCCAGAGGAACCAGGAACATGGTGATGACATGGAAGAAAAAGGGGCAAGAATGGGAGCAGAATTAAAATGGTGCAGGCAGGCAACTCCTTGAGAGGCAATGTTTCCCATTTCTTTCCTAAGCACATCCACACTTAGTTTCCAAGAAAGCAGGAAGGACACATAGGCAAATTGCCAACCAGATGGTGCAATCGAATAGGAAGAATGCTTACAGAAGGGCAGTATAAGACAGAATTAAAAAATGCTATCGTTTGCTTTTCTGATACAATATAGGACAAATTTCACATGGAAAGAGTTAATGTTAACTATATACTCATGCCTTCTAGTCATCTTTGTGACTTAGCTTCAGAAAAACATGTACCTTTGAGTTCTTCTGTGGTAGCCCCGCCGCCAAAGTAATTTAAAGTGCTCCAATTATGTGTTTCTTTGCAGATTTTTCAAAACTGCCTTATTATTCCCTAAATATGTTTCTGAGAATATACAAAATTTAACTGAGAGACAGGTGAAGTCCCTTTTCAGGGCTTCTGTAGTTGTTATTCTTATATAACATGAAGAAAAGAAAATAGTATTTGCTATGTAGGCTTCTATATAATCATGAGATAAAGATAATATCAGTGTGGAATTAGTGGCAGACCAAGGAATTATAGTATTTTTCATGTTATGTAATTTCCAATTTATTACTGAAACCATGTGGTGTGTATTGTTTGCATTTTGTCTTTGGAATCATTTTATATTCTTTTTTGCTTCAATGTATCTTTTATTTCACTTAGAGAGTATTTTCTTTCTTTCATAATTTGACTCAAAATCAGCCTGAGTGTCTATTGCATAGATTATGCACATATAGAAATACAGATTCCCACCCTGCTCTTCTGACTTGTGTTTAAATTTCAGAAGATACACACAGAAATGCATAAAGATTTGTAGCAAGAATATTTTATAATTATTTTAATGTATTTTTTCTTATTAGTAGCACAGTTTTGATTATGTGATTGGATGTAACAATTTTATGTCAATATATAATCAGAACTTGACAAATCTAGTCATAATTGAAGAGAGGATGCATATCCTGGCAAAAATGTAAGAACCAGCCATCTGTCCTGATGTCAGCCTTTTTGTTACGTATTTTATGTCTATATCTTGATGTTCTATAAATATATATATATGGCATATCTATCCTCTACCTTAATTCTTGTGTATGGCTTCCAAATGAGATTCAGCATATGAGCATTACCTTCATGAATCTAAACAAGAGCTGCCACCTCTTTTCTCTGCCCAGTCCAAGCTAGTCCTTATGTACTCTTGTTGACAACCATTTGTGGACTACAAATAAATCTGGAAATAAAAGGAAGTTCATAATCCACTGAATAAAATTTTTATTAATTGATTTTTATAAAATTAATTATTGGAGCACTTTTTGTGTTTTCATTGTCTGGATTATGGAGAACTGTGTTGCCATGTTTTTTCTTAGATGTTCTGATTTCTGAATCTATTTATTTAGATTAGATGGGTTTTTTTCCTTAGTGCTTGAAAATCCAGTCTGGATTGTGAGAAACCAAATATGATGTTCATTCTTTCCTTCTTGGAAATTCCTTTTGGTTATAACGATTTTACAGGTGATTTTTGACATTGATGGGCATAGAACTAGCTCGGTTGTATTCAGACTGCCTTCCCTGTAGCACATGTATAACCTTATGTTTTTTCCCAGGTGAGATGAAGAATATTTGAAATCTTACCTGTAATGGTAAAATCTTTACCTGAGCTGGACAATCAGAGACAATGCTGCAGTTCAGCTCGTAGAACTGCATTGCTGATTGAGTCAGTGTTAGGACTTTTTGTGAAATTCATATTGATGCTGATGGTTTTGCCTGCTGGTGAGAAAAGCTAATTTCCATTTCACTTTTCTGGGCTCTCAACACCTCTGTCACTGTTTCCCCTCAGTTTCAGAATTCCTCTAATATTTTAAATTAAATCAGCCATTGCTTGAGATTTTGTGTACTTGTCTGAACAGGCCACAAACTTATTTTTGCTTACATCAATGTCCCCAAAGGTTTTGTCTTTGTCCATAGCAAGTAGTTTTAGCCCCAGTTTCTCTAGGTAATGGCAAGCTTCACTCTTGCCAAGCTTTTCTGTGAGAGTCTGCTCTTATTTCCTACAGAAAATACCGACAGAAGTCAATGACAACTCATCTTTGGATAAGTAGAAGAGTTTGATGTCATGTTCTATGTGAAAATAATGTCTTGAAAACTTAGCTGGACAGTTGAAAATCATAAATAGCAGGCAATGTGTTTTAAAAGAACCAGCGGTATCACGGTGTTGACATGATCAACGTTGGTAGTTGCTGTGGGGACAACTGGGCACAATGCTAAATAACAGAAGTTAAGTAATTCCCAACTCCATTGACTTCAGGTGAATTGGTCAGAAAAAAGCTGAGTTAGGAATTATTATGAAAGAAATAGAAGACAAATTGGAAGACATGACTGTGTAGAGTTCTGGTTTATTCTGCTTCTTCAGTGCTATGAGTAATTCTCATGCTCCCATTTCAGAGGGAATATGTGAAGAGTGATAAAGGTGGAGCAACTTCCATGTGATGAAGGAAATTTGACACTCTTCAGCCTGGAGTAGAATCAACTGACGGAGGATTTGATAGAGATCTACAGGACTGGGAATGACATGAAAAAGGTAAGTGGAAGATGACTGTATCTTCTTCACATGTAGGAGCTGAGCATCAAGTGAAAATAATAGAGCAGTTCAAAACATGGAAATATTTTTTTCATACTCCCATCTTAAGTAATGGAGCTCCATTTCAGAGGTCGTTAAGGGTGCTGAAAGATGGCATAGATTCAAAACTGAAACAAACAAGTTCAATCCATTCATAGCTATTAAGTATAAACATGCCAACTCTTCAGAAAATCTCTGAGCCATAAATGAGCGGAAGCTAGGGAAGGATAAATAAGTTTAGTAGCATTTATGTACTAAATGTACTTTTCCCCCTTTTTTTTCTTTTTTTTTTTTTCCTCTGAGTTCACTGTTGCTACTATGATACATAAAATTAGGCATGTGCTGGTTCAATACCTCTCAGAGCATATCTGTTTAGCTTGTTATTTCAGGTTCAGGGTCATAGGAAATAAATTATTGTTTAGGAAAGGCAACAAAAGAAACCACAGCTTTGCCTTTCCTTTTTCTGGTGGGCAGTGCTTTGCCTCCAGAGTCAATCCTGAGTGCACAAGCATGGTGTTAATGGATGGCTTTACCGGAGCTGTCAGCACTCAGCCGGATAAGACATGACACTGGGATTTTGACCATTTGTGGTCATTAAAGTTATCATGTACTTATTATAGGACAGGGGAAATTAGCCCTGGTGTCCTGGTCTAATTCCAGCTTATATGCCTCCTGCAGTTTGACTTGGATAGGTTCCTTTTTCACCCTTCAGTATGTGCTGCTGGTTTAGTGGAGAACA
>CM077474.1:16040679-16070679 GCA_039654755.1 Calcarius lapponicus | reverse complement strand
AGATGAGTTGCTTGTCAAAAATGTTTTACTTTAGGGGGGAGAAAAAGCTCCAATAGCTTGCTCAACAGGGTAATGCAGTGCATGTTCTAGATGGACTCCTCTTTAGAGTTGTGGCACATGGCCAAATATGAAGGCAGCACATCTTCATTGTTGCTGGTTTTCATTTCTAGTGCTTAAACAACTCATGCAGGTTTTGACAGCTTTTTTTTTTTTAATATATTAACATAAACCACTTTATTTCAGTAACACGTTTTCAATAGAAAATATAAATGTTGGCTTATGAAAAGATTTTTCTTTTTTAAAGACCATACACTTTTTTTTTTGTCCTTAGGAAAACTCAGAAACAATGATGCACTTGGGGAATTTTAAAAGTTACTTTATTATAAAATATGAATCAAAATACCATAAAAACACAATAAAAAGAGTGTTTTCTCTGAGAGACCATTTTGGAAGTCAGCTGCGTGCCTGCAGTAGTATGTAGTGTTGGTATGTGCAGGGAGATATGACTAAAAGATGAAATTATTCCTACTGAGGATTACTAGAGATCTGTACAAAACTAACCTATAATTAGATTTAAATATGATATGTATTCACTTTGCTTACTTTGGCTTTTATTGATTTTTTTATAATGAGTTAAAAGTATAGGGTGATATCTCAAATCACCTTAGGCAGAGCTTTATGACTGCCTGAGGTCTCACTGTTAATAATCTTACAGCTATTTACCACCATCGGTAATGAACAGGCTCATGGGTCAGCAAATCTGACTGGACACTGATCTCTCAGGGGGGTTTCACTCACTCCTCATCTGGAGCTGACTTTCACCTGTGGCCTGAGTGATTTGAGTGTCTCTGTGTGTAGGACACTTGCATATGTAGCTAGGTAATCAGGAAATTAGTTGTGTGTGAAAAAAAATGCAATTTTTATACTAATGCAAGTTATTATGTGTACTCCAACGCCCCTCAGAAAAGCTGTGTGAAAGAAAAGGCACATGGCACTGTGATGCTAATGGTTACAGGACAAATTTGCAGCATAGCCCATCCTCTGCAGCTGGAACTAGATTTTAAACCAACAGAGATCCTACCTGGGCTCAGATGCTGCTTGTCAAAACACATCCAGATTCCCAGAGGACTTCAGCATTTTGGGTGCTGAGCTTGTGCAGCAATTCAGCTGTAAATGTCACAGTAGGAACAGATGGACATCAAGCACTTTAGTAAATCTCACTTAGACTTTGGTGAACAGAAAAATTTGACATTTTTACCCTAATTATAGGTACTGAGCACCGAAACATTTGACCAGAGAGCTTTTGAAAATGTTGTCTTAAAATATTTCCTGTTCAGGAGTGATTAGCCAATACAGATTTCAATTTAAATTTTAATTAAAGCTTATTTGTTATGTGCAGTATTAGCTTGCAACACTTTTTTTTTTTAAAGAAAAGATGTTATCTTTATAGAATTGACTTATTTGGAAACTTAACATAAGCTTCCAAGCCCACAGAAAATATGGTGATGTGCTTCTGTTTAAAATATGTTTTAAAAAGTAATTCACTGTAAAATGTTTTTGCATTACTACTTTAGAAATAATTTTGGATGTCTTAGATAGGAACCTATTAAACCCTGACTCTAAAACACAGATATACAAAGAACTTACAGGAATACAGTTTCACTACTCAGGTTTTTAGCCATGCAGTTTGCACATGACCTGATTATCACTTTGAAAACATCTGGGTTGACTAGTGATAGGAAAAAGCATATCAGTGCTGATGTATGAAACAGCCCTGGCCCTGCATATAAATGGACACAGGGTGTCTATTGACATCAACAGATGTTGTAGGTAGGGGAGGTACTTGAAATATTACAATTTTATCTGTGAATGACTGTTGGGGTAGTTTCACTGATCATAATACCTCAAAAATTTAATTTTTAAGAAGCGCCTGTCCAGTCAGTCTTGAATTTATTGAGCTAATGGGTGGTTTTCTTTCAGTGCAGCGCTGTTCTGTGCACCCTGTGTCGATTGCATGGCTCTAATTAAATCCATGCAAGGGCTGTGCTTTATGCTGTTATTAAACAGCAGAGTGCTAACATTGATTTAGCAGGCTTTAGAAGCAGTTACCCTGGAGAGGTGGTGTGGCCAGGAGTGCCTGCTTCTGCAGAAACACAACATAAAGCCAGTCTTCTCCCTAGCAGTTCTGGACAGATTGAAAAATAATGTTTCAGATATCTCAGGTGCAGGCTAAGACTTCCAAGAAATTACATGATGATCAACAAAGAGAAAAGAAAATTAGGTGAAAAACAAACATAAAGAACTCCTGAAATGTGTGTGTTGGTTGGTTTGATTTTTTTTGTCATTGTTGTTTTGGTGATTAGAGGGAAATAGTGTGCGAAGCTGGGAGGGTCTCTTGCAGTTAAGCCTGAACTCAAACCTTTCACCATTGTGGCAGATGCTTTAAGTACATCCCATGGTGCACTAACACACCCTGCTCACTGCCCAGGGTGCTGATCAGCTGGTCTCTCAGTATGGGGGGAGTAAACAGGGAGAGTAAAATGAAGAGACAGCAATGAAAGAGAATCACAGCACCAAAAATAGATGTGAATGACTTTAAAGACATAGGTATGACTGCCTCATGAAAGCTTGGGCACCTCTTGGCTGGTACACGAAGTACGTAACCCTCAGGAGAGATTTTCTAGAGGTGATTTGTGACTGCTGTGCTTGTAGAAGACAAAATTGGAGGAAGGTTCCCACCAGGAATGGTCTCCAGGGGTGCCCATAGCTAAGCAGAAGGTAGAAATGAGCTCTGATGGAAATCTGCCTTTAGAGGAACAAGGAAAATGCTGGAATGTCCTTGCTTGAGCCTTGGGCGGTTCAGGTCAGTGCTTCACCAAAGCTCATTCTAGTGGTTGAAAAGAGGAATCTTCTCCTGACAATCTGTCAGGTAAAGAGTACCTCCCTTTCTCTTCCCTACTTCTCTTTTACCAATCATCCAAAAGCCTCTCTTAGAAATGTTTTGTTCCTGACTTTTTGATTTTCCTATCCAAAGATGTGAGATGTATCTTTGTGCCTGATTTAGACATCTCTCTGCTTTGTGCCTTGCATTGATGAACAATGGATATGTGAGTCCACCAGACTAAAATTATGAGGACAAAAATACAAAGAAATAAGTCTGTTTTAGCTTTAATACCATTGTTCACATGTGAGAGTTTAAACTCCCAAGGGAAAATAAGTTTCATTTTTACCTAAAGAGAAAAAGGGGATACTATCTTGGAGTTAAAATGGTAAGAGCTGAGTGTTGGAGAAAAACAACAAACATTTTAAGACTTGATAATATGTGAATCAGCAACACTGGGAGAAGTGTCTGCAAGATGACTGGAGTTTCAAGGACGTAAGCATACTTCATTGCTCTGATTTAGTCACCCTTGGTCATTCAGGATGTAAGTGGGAACTGATCTCATTTAGGAAATCATTGAGAGGAGATGAGTCTGAGGACTTGATTCTATCTTATCTTGACACACCACAGTTAATAAAGAAAGGCAATTATTATGTTTTCTGGGATGTACCCTCATCTGAGGCATTGTTAATAAACATTAAAGGGCTAGTTCTTCAAAGGTGTTTAAGCACCTAGCTCCCATTGATTTCAATAAAATGAGGCATCTAAGTGCCTTTAAAAATCTGACCTTAAATGTCATCAGGAAAAAGTGAAGCCAAAGATAAGCGGGTTCTAAAAGAATAACAAGGGACTGCAGGCATATGATTCTGGCATGCTCCTGGTTATTACATTTTTTCTGTGTATGGAGTCTCAGCACATTATAAACCAAACAAAGATACAAACAAACCATCCCCACCTATACTGCAGAAAGCATCAAATTGCTCTCACTTCTCCAGTCGTGTCTCAGACATTTCTACAAAACATGCTGGATGGATTGAGATAAAAAGTGAGAAAACAACAAATGCAACAGTATCCCCTGTGCTCCCTTCAGCCTCTGTGACACAGCCCCGCTCTCCCAGGGCCAGGCCTGCCCCCCTCTTCCCCTCCTTTCCCTTCCCCAGTGTACTTGGTGAGCTGGAGGGGTTTGTTCCTCCACTCCGTGTGACGAGTAAACAATTGGTCACAGCTCTAACTACAGATGCTTCTTTTTAAACTCAAACATATTCTTTCAGTTAGAAGAAAATACCTTGCTCTCAAGATTAGCCTTATTGAGAAGGTACAGTAGGTATGACATAGTCCCAATGTGATAACTAGATAGACAGCAGTGGCAAGACAATGTTAACTTTTAAGGGGATTTTTAGGGTTTTTTAGAAGTTTTTTTAGGGTTTTTTTTAGGTTTTCTTTTTTTTTGTTTTTTTTTTTTTTTTAGGAAAAATCCTGAACTAGAAAATATCATGTTGGTTTGTCACTACATTTTCAAGTTTGTTGCATTTTTATACAAAATAGAAAGTGAGAGGAAAGGAGGTTGCCTTGCTGTTTGTTTCTTTCATGTTAAGCCAACTACGCTGCTTATCTACTTCTTGATAAATATTGCTCAGCTACTTCTCTTTGGAATTAAGTAAATGAAAAAAAGCCCTCCACAGATAACAATAATTCCCACAGAAGAGATTTTCAAATTTAAAGGCTAAACTGAAATTTAAAATGATTTTCCTGGATTTCCGACCTAGATTCCCTGTCTTATTCTCGGTGCATTTGTCCTTTTAAAGGAACCAATATGTTTGTATAACTGATGTGAAACAAGCTTGACTCCAAAAAGATTTAACTTAATATCTGGCTAAGCATTCAGAGGGTAGTCCATCTGTAGAATGTACATTAAGGACCCTGGCTGGAGCGCAGCGAGTCATGTATGATATCAGGCACACAAATGTGACGTGATGCCCATATACTCTTGAGCATAATTCAAAGTGCCACGAAGCTCCATGGGTAGAGAAGCTATAAACACAGTTGTCACAAATGAGAAAGTCTACAGGGTTATATTCAGGCTGAAGAATGAAGAAGCATTAGAACCAGCCATCACATCTTAATGAAATTGTTAATTAGGATATTATGGAATTCAGAGCTGAAGATAATATCTGTCCAGCAACCTTGCAGCATGCTTTAATTAACCATTTCTTCTCCAAAATTGAAGGCAGACTCAAAAGGGATGCAGAAAGCCCTTCATAAATATACAAATACAATCAAAATGATGTTACTTTTTTTCAGTGAATGTTTTTAATCTTTTTTTTTTCCTTTCTAAACAGACCAGCACAGAACATGTGATTATAGGAATAAGTACACATTTAATCTACATAATCATCAGTCTTTCTTTATGTAAAAATGATTAGTAAATAGGGTTTTTAAGCAACTATTTAGATTAGGCATTGGCATCATAGATTAACTTATTTCTAAAACACTTGATTTTATCACTCTGCCTAATGATTTGTCTCATGATTTATTGGCTAATATGATGAATCATGTTAGATTTATTGTTTATCCTATAAATAGTGCAACAAATCATTAAACAGTGATAAAACCCAGCAGTTTCACATGAAAGTCTACCTATGTTGTCTTCATGTACAATGTGCTTGCGCTGTACAATAATTTGATGGTTCTGTTTTCTGTTTTATGATATCAGGTGAATAGGCATCTCTGTTTAAATTAAATGGTTTTACAAAATAATAGTGAAGTCATAATCTTATACTCCTGCTCTATTTATTTTATACAGAAAAATAAAGCCTAATGTCTGATGTATAGTAAATCTGTGAATTTATTCACAAGAATAAATGTAATATTCTTTCTTAGAAACACCTTAAATATAATGGCAGTTTCTCATATTTTAGCATGTCAGCTGTGGTTTTCTTGCTATGGTTTCATGTTGCAGTTGACAAAAATGTTGCTTCTGTCCTGGTGATTTTAGAGATTTGAGCCCATCTCATTTCACCGATCTGAAAGGCTGGTGTGGAATATTGGTAAACTGAATATATGAAATTTGGCATTCAGATAATGGGAGTGGTCATTTTCTTTTCTTAAGACATAATGGCTTCTCTTGTTGCAGACAGAGCTGAGTCTGCCTGTATACATTAGGCATGATGAAAGGACAAGAAAATAGAAGTAATATTCTTGGAAACTCCCTGAGGTCATCAGTGGGTTAGAAGAAACGCACTCATGATAATATTATATGCTGCAGGAGTAGATTTGCAGTATTTTAAATTGAATTATTTGGACTGTAGTGGCCAACCTTTATTGCTAAGTAGGCTATTTATGTTTTTTTGATCTCAGGGTATTGCCACACCCTGTCTCCCCTCACCTGTGGCAGATGAGCTTGTGCCTTCATCAGATCCATTGTTTCATACACAGGTTCCTCCAAAATTCCTGTAAAGTGTGATGTGCCTAGGACAGCTCACAAGTGCTTTCAAAATCCAGTATATACTGGAAACACCAGTCTTTTGTTCATCCTTGGGTGCAGAGTCCTGAGCTGGTGGAGCTGTGCTCTCCCCAGCCAAGAGCAGCAGATTTGCACGGCATATGTGGCAGGTGTGACATTTGTGCACAGCTCATCAGTTCTGAACGAGCCCAGGGCCACGACATTGGAAGTGCCGAGGAAAACAGCACCTGAGAGCCTGTGCTGCTGCTGGTTGTCCCTGGTATTGCCATTGCTCTGGATGAAAAGGGTCAATGGGAACAGGACATGGCCCAAATGCCATACCTGGGCAGCTGCATGGTGCCTGAGGCTGTAATCAGCACCTGTCTTACACAGCTCCTCTTTTTTTTTTGCATGTCACAAGATCTTGATTTGTGTGTGAGGGAACAAAATGGGATGAACAAGAAGATTAAACAAAGGATCAAAGAATAAACCTGTGACAGGTTAACAAGCTCAGTTCTTTTCTGGCCACTGTTAGGTCAACTGTGTTGGTTACTTGATTTGCTTCTTTAGCACAATGGTAAATTATGGGGAATTTGGCCATTCATTATTTGCACATGGCCATGGGTGCTGTGCAGCCTGGGCACTCAGACTCTGGTTATTGATTATTTGCACTTTGCCATGGGTGCTGTGCAGCCTGGGCACTCAGACTCATCTTCTATGCCAGGTGCTTGTTCAGCTGCTTGTTCCAGCCTGTAGGAGAGCCTGAACATAAATTGGCAGAATCTATGCAGCAAGGCTCTGAAAATCATCTCCAGTGATCCAGAAAGCCTCATAGCAAGCAGAAGAAGTCCTGCTCCTTGTCACTGTGATTATGGAGATGCAGGAAGCAGGTATCCATGTGTGGCGTGGCCTAACGAAGGAAGTGTGCCTTGTTTGTTAACTAACTGAGCATGTCCCTTCCCTGCCCTGACAATAATTCCTCCTCTCAGGTTTTCACAGGGAAACTGCCACAGTGCTTAAGATGCACCATGAAGAATAACATCCTTTTTCTGTGTCTTGGACACCTATTTTATTTGTAGAAGAACACTGAGCACAGCTCACCAGCTTCCCAGTCCAGGGTAACTGTACACTTTTAAAAATTGGTGGAAAATATCATAAATCCTTTCTGTAGTACTCTAACCTAGCTGTATTTGGTCTCTTTGTGTCTTATCCGTAATGAACTTAATAAAAAGAAGAAGAAAGAGCAACAAATATGAGTCTTTGAAAGCTGGTAAGAAATAAAACATCCATGGCTAATCTTAAGGGAAAACTGACAATGTTTTTGGGCCAAAGTCTGGAAAAAATGAAGTTAATTGAAAGATAGGCAGTAAACGATGCTCTTTAGGATTGATATTTTGGTATGTCCAAAAGTTAAATCCACAAAGGTGGTCTTGATGACAGAAACCAGCAAAGAAAATGTGCTTCTCTCTGCATTTGCTCCTCCATGTGTGTATGAGCATTACAAATTTGTCCTTTGGTACAGCACTCTTCCTTGAAAGCGTGCACCTCATGGTCCAGCAGCAGAGTAGAGCTGTGGATCTTTTGAGTCTCCTATGTAATCCTGGGCAGTGCTACCACTGGTTTTACTACAGACAGGCCTTTTAGTCCTCTATGTGTTTCTAGAGATGTATTCTTGTTTATCATAGAGGAATCTCTTGGGAAAGTTCCCTAGAATTTCTCTAGATCTGGAGGTAGAGGAGGAAAATTGAATAGAAATGCTGGATTAAAGGAAAGGGGCTTTAAAGGAATAAAAGTTATCACTTAGCACAGGAGGAGGAAGTGGTTTATTATATTGGACCAAACAGCTAGAAAGACATTACAATGTAAATGCTGACACAGGCTTATCTCAAAGCAGGGTAAAGGTTACTGCATTAAAGGTTTCAAATCTGGGAAATTCATGTTCCTAGAGGGTGCATAAATCTGAGACATTTTTAATCTCACTATGTAAATAAATCTCATCAGAAAAATAAAATTGTATTGCTTTGATTCATTTGCCGTAAACCCTTTTAATTTGATTTTGATTGATAGCTAAACCCCTTGCATTAGAACTTCTTGAAAAAGTTTCAAGATAAGCAATTACTCACTCCCGCTTGGTAACGCAAAGTTTTCAAACTTGTGAGGATGTGTTACTCCTGTATAAAATATAACTGGCAAATATTTTTTATAGTGTAATTGCATTTGGGTTTTATTTCACAGCATTTGTTCATCCTTCATGCCAGACTTTCAGACTCTGTGATGTGACTGACTGATGCAGTAAGTGCAGTTAATTTTAATTCTGATTTTTAGGACTGGATTTGTCAATCAATATTGTTCACTGGAGTAATTCAGTAAGTGTCTCTAATTTCTTAGTATTTTTTTTTCCCCCTCTCTCTTTCTTTCCCTTTTACTTAATAATTTAGAAGTGAAACTTCTCTAAGAGCTACCTGTCATTTTGGTGTTCAGAAATTGAAGGATGAGTGGCTGTTGTTTGCATCCCACACGAACACAGCTCTGGTTTGGCAACAGTGATTGTCAGTAGATTGCCATTCAGTCTGTGCTCTTACCCCCATTCAATAGGCAGCCAGGATGCCAGAAAAACAGAGCAAGCTGCATTTTCAAGAAATAAAAGCACACGGGGAGCATGGGTAACCAGCAGTACATGCTCCAAACCAGACAGATCAAATTAATTCCGTGAAGAGGGCTGGATTATATAAACACATTACATATGCCAGATATTGATGTAGGACATTATTCTCCCTTATTCACAGGAGATTCTGCTAGTGTCAATAAAAGGGTTTACAGAAAGATGTAAAGTGTCATCATCAAGTAGTAACTAATGTTTTAGTTAGCACCATTATTATTTCATATGCAGCATTACCTGATGGGAAAAACCCATTAACTTTAAAACCACAGTTGTGTGCTCTGTATTTCTTCTTGTTTGTTGTCCTTTCAACTTCCCTATCAGCTTTTAACATCAATCAACAAATTCATCCTTTTCCACATGAATAATGATCCCCTGCTGACTGGCATATCTGTCTGGAGGACAAGGACTGTAGCAGAACTGATCCTGCAGCACCCCCGTTTCCTAGGACACAGACCTTGGATATTCAGGGGTAACATTCAGAACTGCTAGACTAAAATTATTCCTTAATTCACCTAAATTTTTCTAGGATTTTTACTTGTCTGTAATGCTATCACTTATGTCCCAGTACAGGAAGTCAAGATTCCCAATACCCACCTGCTGTGTTCCAAGGCCCTTCCAGACCCCTGCCTCCCCCAGCTGCGTGTGCAGCAGCTCTGCATGTCAGGCCTGTAGTCCAGAAAGATGATCCCTTTTTTTCTGTGCAGCCAAAATCATGGAGTTGCCATGTCAGTGAAGATAATAAGAACTGACTGGCCTAAATTGGACTTGTATTCTTAGTGCGTTTTTGGCAGCGTTGTTCCTGTCCCTCAGAAAGAGCCCACATTCCATTCCTCCTTATGCAGTGCTGGGATGGATGTGTCCTGAGTGCTCATCTCCCCAAAAGCCACAGCAATGCAGGGGTGCTGGCCCTGTTGGGAGCCCCAGCTGCCTGCAGAGCCTCTCCCCGTGCTGTGCCCTGCCCTGGTCCCTCTGGAGGTGGCTGGGTGTGCCCCCATTTCTCTGGGCAGATGGAAGCTTTGCTTGCACATGTGGCTTGGCTGAAAGCATTCCCCGGAAATAAAACCAGTGTGTTCTCCTGTTCTCCATCCACCACTGCAACATGGCAGTGCTCAGCTCCCTGCAGCACCTTTTCCCAGTGGCTTGCTGCCAGCCCTTGGGGCTGATTGTTGGCCACCACAGCTGTTATTGCTCCTTGCTCCAAAACCCTTCCAAGCAGCTCCTCTCTGCCTCAGGTCCTAGTGGGGCTTTTTGTTGTCTCTGAAGAGGACTATGTTCTGAACCTTTGTTTGGATGCTAGAACCTGTGTTCTGAACCTTAGTTTGGATGCTAGAACCTTACAAGGACTGTGTTCTGAACCTTTGTTTAGATGCTAGAACAAGCTTTGAGCTCTCTGGCTGGTCACCAGATGACTTTCAGTGGGGGATGCAGCCTGCCCAGCCCCACCATTCCTCCTTGTGAAATCCAGAGTGGCACTTTTACTAATATTTTGCTCATCTGAACTCTTCCCCCCTACCTTCCCCCATCCCCCAAAGGTAGAAATGGTTATCTAATAAATATCCAAGTGTGTTCAAGCTTTAGGGATGACACACATTTAATGTGGCTTATGCTATATTATTCTTGCTTAACTTTGAGCTTTTGATTTAGCATTCCAGTTTAGCAGTGGTATTCCACAGGGGATATTGTTGGTTTCCAAATCTTTTGTCAGAGTAATTGAGCATAACATCTCTGCAGGTTTGTGTTTCAAAAGATGCATTATCTTTTCTTGTCCATTTGTTCTAGCCAGGCTATTCAAAACTTTTAGTTTTATGGATCCTTTGAAAGAATTTGAGGTTTAGGACTGATAATTTATGTTTCTGCTGAATTTGCAACTCTGCATGGGATGATTAATACACTTCTCTCCATAAATAAGAAGAGATGATATCTGTAAATTGGTAACAAAACAGAAGAATTTCATTAAATTCTCTATTTTGCAAGAGACTTCCATCCTTTTAAATCTTTATAAATTAAACATCATCCATGTCTGGCTCGCTGAAGAATGAATGTCACATATAAGATATCTCCCTTAAATATTTTCTTGAAAGTAATCTATATGATTTACAACATATTGCAATTAACATTGACCTTTTGTCTGCTTCAAAAGAATGTGAGAACAGTTTTTTGACATCAAAGAGATTTTCTAAATTTCCAAAAATATTCCTGATGAAAGTTGTTCAGACTGGGAAAAATATGTCACCTTCATTTAAAAGTTATGGCACACTTGATAGATTATCTGCCTCTTTCCTAACCTTAGTTCATGCACAAAAGTGGATTTAAAAATACAGTTGCACGTAATCATCTTTTAGAAATTGCAGATCCTCAGAAGTCAAAACTAAGAATCCTGTACTTCCTGTTTAAGATCAACTGACAATTTATTCAAGATTTGGAGGCTGCTCTTCACTCTCCCGTTTCTTTCCAGCCCCTTAATTGCCAAGGTACAGCTGCAGTTGAGATCCCAATAAATTTTGTACCCTCTTTCATCCAAAATGTAGTAAAAACAAAGGATAAAGCTCAGTTTTCACAACTATCTATAATCAACTTTATTTTACAGTTTGTTTGCATCAGTATCTCGTTTTGTTTTGCCTTCAACCAGCAGTTACCCGTGGAAATGCTTGTGGAAAGCAGACAAAGGGTCCGTGAATAGGATCAAATTCCTCAACACAGCAAGACATAGAGTCCTGCTCGTGTCTATTTGCTTACTCTTTGCTCTTCACTGCTTTGGTCCCCTTCTAAAGGTTAGGAAGGCTGCTCTGGCCACGGTGTCCTGCCAGTGTGTGACAAGTTCAGGCTCTGTCCCTCTGGGCGCTTGGCTGGAGCAGCCTCTCTCTGTAGCAGCCCTGACTTTGATGGCGCAGTATTAACTGTTCAGCTGAGGGAGGGGAGGAGAGATCAGAGCACGAGTTAGGCCAGCTGCCAGCCACACTAAAATTACTCCTGTAACCACTCCAATATGTGTAGCAGAATTTAGGGACTCCGATATATTCAGACAGAACAGTTTTACACAAAGGGGAGTTGAAATACAGTCTGGAACAAACTGCCGAAGTCAGCAGTAGAAGCAAATAGTGTAAATCAGCTCAAGGAGGAGTTTTTGAAGAAAGCAGGGGAAGAGCATACAGCTACTAGCTAGAAGTTCAAGTTTCAGATGATGAAACACAGATTGATTTGTATTTCCTGAGGTTATGAGGGCAGGCCTTCATGGACCATCTCATCTCCTTTGGGCTGTTAAATGTCCGTATGTACTTTTGGGCTGAGTTCTCATCCTCTTTCAGCCTGGAGTGTTGCTTCTTTCCCCCCACACTCTCTTGCTTGTACAGTCTCTTTAAATAAGGCCTTGCAGAGGGGAATGCATAGCACAGAACCCCTGTTTCCTCTCATCTTGGTGAAATTCATCAAAGCCAGTGTAATCATTTAGCAGCAGTGGTGCAATCAAGAGCACTTTATATAAATTTGCCTGCATTGTGTTCTTTCCTGGGAAGGCCCTCCAGACCATGATACAATATTTAAGTCTACACTGTATTGGTAAAGAAATTTGGACTATGAACTCAAACATGGAAGTGTTTTAGCATTTCAGGAAATCAAACATGGAAGTGTTTTAGCATTTTGGGGTACCACTGATCTCAGAGCTGTAATGCTGATGTGGTGAAAGATGCACATTGCAGGTGGGAACAGAACAGATCCCCTTTACTGCTCTTCAGTGATGAGCCTGTATTTTGTCCTTGTGGCCACTGATGTGTCGTTCTTGAGCAGAGAAACTCTGCCAGAAAATATTTTGGGTTTTTTGTTGTTGTTTTTTTTGAATATCAGGCAGTCTATAAACATAATTTTTCATTTAACAGAGTCCCTCTGCCCACTCCCACATGTGTGACCCACTGACATTTCTCTCTTGAGGGAGTCCTGAGCTGCCTCCCTGGGCCTCCAGGAGTCATTCTTGTGAAAGGCTTGGGGACAGCAGCCATGGGCCTCATTCTGAAAGGTGTTGTCTTCATAAACTTTATGTCATGTCAATATAAACTGAAATTTTTCCACAGCTTGTCTGGGTAGATTTTGCCTTGAATTTCACCTAGACTTTTCTTTCGTTTTTTAACAGTTCAAGGTCTTAAATTGCCGTTAGTAATATTACTTGAGAAAAGATGATTGTATTTTATTACAGGCTTCAGTTTCCAAGTCATAGATTGTAGTAGGTAGCGTGTTTGTGTAAAATTTTCAGTAGAAAATTTTCAAATGCAAAAGCTTCCCCTTATTTTCTAAATATCTTTGATTGCAGATCTCATAAGCAATGTACAAATGTCTTTATTTTGATGCAAGAGCCCAAAATACAATTTTTTTCCCTGAGATTTTCCCTGTTCCTTGGGTTTCTTGTTTAAAGTAACATTTATTTTCACTGAGATTTGAGTATTTCCGATATCTTCTGCCTCAGCATAATATTAAAAAGTGCTCTTTGTTCATTCATAACTATGCCTACTGGGGTGCAGAAAGGGCATAAAATACCTGTTAATGATCCCCACTTTCTACATTTACATCCCTGTTGGAAATCAGACATGCTTTTTCATAACAAAGGAAAAAAAAAGGAGGAGAAAAAAAAGAATATTAACAATTAAGTGAACTTTGCAAATGACCACACAGACTTGGTTCTTGCTTCACAGACATCCATAACCTGTGCTGGCACAATCCCTGCTCTCAGCTTCACAGCCTGGACGTGCTGGTATTGTGTTTAAAGTCCAGCAGAGCAGTAGCAGCAAGACAGAGCTGGCCTTACAGGAACGTAGCAGTCGGATGATTGGATCCCATTTCCCCCAGGTTTCCAAGTCTGCAACTGAAAATGCCTTGTAACTCTATTAGGAAAGACCTGAGTGATCAATAGAAGCAACAAGGCCACACAAGTACGTCTCCAAGCACAATGAAAATTGCACATCCCGTGGTGCTCAGGGGACTTAATATTTTCCAGTGATTTTTTTCACCCCATCCCTTGCCCTTGTTTACAGAGCAGCTGTTCTGTCTGGTGCAGCTTTACTGCGACGTGTAACTGGACTTGTTCATTACCATATTTTACTCAAAAAACCCCAGTTCCATACTTTTTTAAGGTTTGCAGTAATACAGATTTTTTTTTTAATTCTCTTTAGTTTTGTAAAGATTGGTTGATATTTTGAAGTGGCATTTCGCAGTTTCAAAGAGGGTCCTTGCAGTCCCTCGCCCACCTCCCTTGTCTGAGACAGGAGAGCCCAGCTCAGCAGCCAGGCTGGGATGGACTGTGGGTTCCATGTGGGGAGCCACAGCCTGACAGGTCACCCACCCAACATGTTCTGAGTGTGGATCTGAGACAATGTGGGGTAGATCTAAGCTCTGAAGTTGTCTCATGGCAAATTTTTTTCTCAGCAATTTTCAGAACTTTCACATTTTAGTGACAACTAAGAGACTGCTTTTTCTTTTATGTAATTATTTTTAATTTGCTGTTGCGCACACAATACAACTACTTTTTAAAAACTTTTCATTTTTAATATGTGGAAAACAAAACACTTGCTGCGAGATGTACAAGGAGTCTTTAACAGACAGTGTATTTAGCTCAGAGCAAATGAAAAAATAATTACTTGACTAGGTTAGCTTTGGGTGCCCCCAGGCTCTTTGAGATTAGTTTTAGATTCATATACTATGGTCACCCATTGACCAAGCTGCTTCAACCCTTATACATATCCAGCAAAGTACCATTTCCCTCAGGCATGGTTTTCTTTCACTCATATTTAGCAAAACCATTAAACACACTTGGGGCTTGCATTGAAGAAAGAAACAATTTCATATGTTCAGAATTCAGAACAACTTTCTTTTTCAGGAAGTTGAAAAAATTTGGTTAGGTCTCAGTTTTTCAAGACTTTATTTTGGTGCTCCATAAAAGGGCTCTGTATAACTTTCCCTGTAATCAAACTACTCCTGCATCATTCTTAGAGATTTTTGTCAAAAAATTTAAAGTTGATGCAAAGATGCTTTATTCCTATGCAAACAGAAAAGTGAAATATTTCCTACTTTTGTTTCCAGGAGTGTTTGACAGTTGATGCAGCGCTGGGATGGGAAGCAAATGCTACACTGATTGCTTTTTATCTTTTTAAGAGCCCTTACTTGAGCAGCCAAATTTTGGTTTTCAACAAATCCTCAAACCATAAGGGTTTCAGCTTTCATGTTTTTTAAAGAAAGCTCTTAAAACACCTTCCCCCCAATAGGTTTGGACCAGATGAGCACCCATGAGAGTGGATGAAGGGTCTCTACAGAGAAAAGGTGTGGAGCAGAGAGGTTGCGTGCCTCCATCTCTGGCATTTGGCTGTGCCAGGCTGCTGATCCCCCACACAGTTCCCTTCATGTGCAGAGTCATTTTGGCTCCAGTTCAGGGAAATTCAACACAGGAAGAGTAAGTGTTCACACACAAAGGCTGTATGTAGGACTTGTTACTGGACCCTAAATTTGGATTTGGGAAGCATTCCCAGATGGCCCATAAAGTTGGGTATTTTTGGTTCTTAACTGAGAAAGATTCACTTTAAATCCTCTCTATTAAACATGGATTTATAGGAAATACTCTTCATTTGAACAGTGTAGCTTTGAAGAGAGTGGAAATGCATGTGAGAAGGATGTGTAGGGTTTTTTGTGTGCCATGTGTGGGTGTATTTCCCTGTGTACAGAGTTATTGTTTGTGGGAGAAGGGTGAGGAATTCTTTTTCCTCTCATGGTTATCTATTTTGGGTGTGTGTCTATGAAAGAATTATCTCCCAAATTATCCCAGAAGTAAATTATGCTCTCTCTTCAAGATTTATCTTAATTCAAAAGCTGTGCCTGACAGGTTTCACTTAGGAGTTCAGACTCACCATTGCACTTTGACTACTCAAAGCAGAAATCTCTGCTGACCCTCCCTCTGCTTAGCCTGGCTGGGTTTTCCCTGAACTCTCCAAGATCTTTAACACATAGAGGCAAGAGCACATGTTCTCTCCTGCTCCCACCCCATTCTCTCTCTGTATGGAGATCACCTCAGCTGCTTCAGTCTTCTGATTTCATTTTAATTTCTTTATCAATAGCAGTGGAATTCCTTAGATTTGTATTAAAGATGCCATGATATCTTATATCTGCAAGCTCCTCTACAGGTCTCTGTCTTAGTATGAACCACATTCATGTGAGAATTGGGTTTTTTTGTAATCATACATCTTTGGTTACTGCAGGTATTTATGGTCCTGTGCACTGAACTGTAGGAATGAGAGTAAGGATTTCTTCTTTGTGGTGGGACCCAATGAGTGGATATCTGAACAGTTATTTAATTCTAGATGTTTCCTTTTTTACAACTGTCTGGATATTCATCAAATTGCTAAAATTCAGAAAGGGAGGTAAATTGTAGGCCTAATTTTTGCTAAGTCATATGAAAAATGCCCACTCCAGGAGAGTAAGACTAGGTTTGAAAACTCATATTTCTGATTATTTTCTAATATTTAAAAATAATTATTGGGGTTTAAAACAACAAGCAGCATTTTTTAAACTACTTATCTTCATGTAATGCTGTTCTGGACCAAAGAGAGACTGAACCAAATTTTGGGCAGTGTAACTATTTTTTTGATATTTGCCTCTCTCACTGTGTCAGAGTAACCAGGTTGTTCCTTTGTCAAGGTTTGTTGAGCAGTTGCCTAAGATCAGGTCTATGTGTTAGAATAACTGACTGCAGTGAAGCTTTAAAGCCTCTCATTTTAGTCTTCTATTATTCCTCTTTTCAATTGTGCATCTTGTTGTCTTCAGTTATTGGAAATTCTAAATTTCAGCAGTGAAAATGCTAAACTATCTCTTCTAGTAGTTTTTCATTAATGCTTTGTGATTTAATATTTCATTGTGTGTAAAAAATCATGAGACATTATAGTGGGATAAGTACTGTATAATTTTATTATGTTGTTTACGACACTTAAATCCTGATGATTTTAAAAGAGTGAAAATTAGAGATATTTTTCTTAGAGGTAAAATAATTAAGGGGTTAGGTGAAAGTGAATACAGTTTGTGTGTTTTATCATGCAGAATATCACACTTTTTGAACCCTATTTTCAGTTTTTTTCCTGTTAGAAAAACAGATTATTCAAAATGTCATCATTTTAACTATAAATTAGCACATTTTGTCTTATTTTCTGGAATTTCCATAGTACACATGGTAGGCTACAGCAAGCATATTGTCTCTGGAAAGCTTTCATATCTTCTGAAAATATTAAATGTTTTAGAGAGACAGAGAAGAAAACTCAAAGTGAAGGTAATGCCCTAATTGCTCCTTACATGTGCACCTGAAATAAGTAACTGAAAATGTCTTAAGGTTTGAATTTTTAAAGTGACAAAGCTTAGTTCTGCCTAGTGATGTGATGACCCTGTGACAGCATCTTTGCCTCCACATCACTGCACTGATTTTGTGTCTTCCAATGGCCAAAGGCAGACCTTGGTGTCCTTTTTTTTTTTTTCCCCAGGTACAATATCACAAGATTTAAATCACTGACAAGAGCTTTTTGATGGTTCTTGTCCTTCCAGATTGTAAACTGGCAACACTTGTACACTGAAAAGCTATTTTTTTTTTTTAATGAATAGCTGTTTTTGTTGTAGATCCCTACTCTCATACACAAACAGGCTCCTGATCTCTCCCAGCACCACCTGGGGCCAATAGAGGAAGGATCTCCTGCAGAAAATAACTGGGAGAGCATGCATTCAGATCCTGCTCAGTAGCATCTGCAGGAGGATCTTTCTCTTCAGTATAGAAACCAACTGGCCCAGCCAGGTGCACAAAGTTGAGCTCTGGGAAGGCTCTGTTCATGCTTTGTGCTGGTTGACCTCAAAACTGTTCCTTAGTGAACTTCCCTCAGATGAGATACTGACCCAAATGTCATTTAAGACTTAACATGGAGATACTTTATGAATGTCTGTGTTGAACAGAGTCCAGGCAAAATTTCTCCCTTTGTGTTTGTGTGAAACAGGAATCTGAATTTAGTCATGTTCTACTTTGGGCTTGTAGAAATTATCACAAGGAATAATCCCATGTTATGGAGTAATTTTTGATGTTCCCTGTAATTAAAATAGTTCTGCATTGCATTCAGGGAAAAACTATGCTTTGGCAGTGTGGTGAAACATTAGAGAATTCTTCTCAAATTAGTTACAGAAATTGAATGACAGGACAAATTAAGAAGAGGCAGGAGGGGGTGAAATACTTTATTTTAAAAATACTCCTTTTAAAGACAAACATGCAGTAAATTAGCAAATGTGCCTTCTCAGTTATTCATGGAAACATGTTTGGAAAAAAAAACCATGGGCTTGATTTGTTTATTATTTGGCAGAATTTTCCAGTGTTTTGTCAGCTTCCCACAGGCTGCTGTGCATGGAGCTCCTTGGGAGGATCACCAGAAGGCTTTGAGGAAAGCTTCAGAAATGATGGACCAGACATGGAGGAGAAACCTTCTGCAAACCTTTCCACCCCAAAGGCATCATTTCAGAGTCGCATTTATGGAGGGAGAAAATTATGGAGATCCATGCAGCTACCTGCATACTGTCCTGGGTACTTCAAAAGCTGCAGTTAAAACTAGAAGCCAAACTTCCTCTGCATTTGCAGCAGGTGGTATTAATTTATGTCATTTAGATTAATAGCAGTTGTTGTTTAACAATAGCTGTTGATAAACTAGCATTGGTTTAACAATATGCAAAAACTGCATCTAAACTTAGTGGGGGGAAGCAGGGAAAGCAGCCAAGTGCTCCACCCAGATATAGATGTGTGTGTGTGTGTATCTGTGTATATATATGTATAAATTCCTCTGTCCATACACAGAAATGTTAACTTCAGTATGTTTATTGGAGTGGTAAAAAACAGCCACTTGCAAATTCACTGAGACAAGGAACACCAGATTGGATCTGTGGTTTTTTTCTTTTTTTTTTTTAATGTTGCTTCCAACCGCAATATAAGTGTTAGAAAGGAGGGGGAAGCTTTTCTTTTTTGGAAATATATTGGGTTTTATTGCAATAAGTGCTTCTGGCTCAAAGACATCCCTAGTTAAACCTGGTAATCTGTGAGTGGAAGGGCATGTGCTGGCAGAAGAGAGCAGAGCTGTGAAAAGGATCTGTCCTTAGGACCTGTCTATCTTTTTGTTCATAATAAAAGCAAGGGAAAAAAAAGAAGCAGTGTTATCAGTACACTTCTGCAAGTGAATTAGCTAGCACAGATTTGATAAAGCTTATAAACCCTCTAGAGCAATCGTGACAGTTTGCTGGCTTGGGCTTTGTCTGCTGCCAGTTACTCCTTGCTAGTGGCACTCTTTATTTATGCTTCAGTACCACGTTATCCTCTGGGCTTCAAACAGAAGGGACCTGTCTGTAAGTGTTTTGGTTGTGGTGTTAAAAAATAAGAGTGCAGCAAAACACATGCAACAGTGCCCAAGCTCCCTTTCAGCCAGCTTCCCTTCTCGTGGCGTGGCTTCCCCGTGCGCACAGCGTGGCTGAGGTGGTGTGTGTCTGCCTTCCACTAGAGAGTGTCACAGAGTTATTTCAATGAATGAGCAAAGCCAAATGGTGCATTATCTGCTTTGTTGTAGGTAAAATGCAAAAGTGGTGTGCCCTCAGGAACAGGTGATAGCTGTGCCTGCCTATATGCTTTCCATTTTCTAACCAGTGCTGTTTATTCTTCCATCAGTAGCTGAAAACATACACAGTTCAGGAGGGGGCACATTTTCTTCACACACCAGGGTTTTTTTCTGTCCATTTGATAACATGTACACCTTAACGTTATTGTAAATATGCCATCTGACACTTTTTGCCCTCTTTTGTCCTCAAATTAAATTTGTACTTCAAAATGGTAGCATAATTCTGGGGTTCATTATCATATGCATATTCCTAGTACAAGGCATTGGCAAGCAGAGTTTAGATTTTGGATCAGTCTATGTAAAATTCTACACATGGGAATCTTGGGAAAAAGTTGCAGTCCATTAGCAAATTCTCATATCTGGACTGAAGATGTAAATGCACAAGTAGAGAAATTGAAAAGTGGTGTTAAGTAGTCAGAAAGTCTCCAAAGGGAGATCTGGACAAGAAGCTACAGTAATAGCAGTAGATGGCTGTCATTATTAAAAGAAAAACTCAAAAGTAAGGACAATAGTAACACTCCAAATGCATAAAGTAATTTCTTCAGCCTCTGAAATTTCACATGGAAATGCAAACACAGAAAGTATTGTTTTTCCAGGTGAGTCAAATAATTGAATAACACCTATTCTTTTCTTCTAAATGAAGGATTATCAATAAAGATACTTCATCTAAAATAATGAATTTAAAATTTGAATTTTTTGCTGACCACTGTGGTGCTTAAAGTGGGGTTTAATCATCAAGGCCAGTTTAGGTGAACTTTCCTGTCCCTGAATTCCAGCAAACTCTGCAATTTATTTGTTTCTGATAGAGAGGACTGATCCCTCCTTTCTGCCAGGTCTGTGCTGCATGGTCAACACCTGTGTTTGATGAAGTTTTCCTTCTGCTTTAGTGAATGTGACACCTCAGGTGATGCCAGCTGGGACTGTCCTTTGATGCCATCCTGTCCCCACCTCTGGGGACATACAGACACCTTTATTCCCTGATGAATTCCAGCTTATACAAAGGATTTTAAAGGCTCTGGAAAAGTAAAAGGCAGAAGCAGGGCCAGTCAGGCTCAAAGCTTCACTTCCTTACCCTAGAGGGGTGAACTGGGCTGAGCGCCCCTCAGTGATACTGGGGGGGCATCACAAAAGGGTCTCAAAGACCTGAGAGCAGAGCAATAAAAAGGGAATTTTCTTGGAAGTAAGACAGAGCAAGGAGTACCAGTGTGAGCAATTATGTCAGCTCTTAGTACAGTGAGGTGAGCAGCAGGCCAGGCTGGTAATGTCAGTGAGAAACTTTAAGGTCCTGAGGGTTAAAGATCCTGAGATCCATCTTGGTAAAGAATGCACTTAAATGTGACAGTCTAGGTCTGGTCTTAAAAACTTCCAGTTTGGTTTAGCTATTTACATACCTCTGCAATTATCTCACCTCTGTATTTCCATCCTTACCTAAGGAAAGGTGAAATACAATTAAAATAATAAAATCTATTTGATTTTGCTAAAATGAGCTTGAGCTGCTACTGCATTAGAAACTTGAGTGTGTAAAATTGGTTTGGGGGAGTCATGTGTTGAAGCAAAAGAGGGATTTTCCCATCATTGCCTGACATTCATTGCTAAATGAAGGGACATGCTCAGCTGTGGATAAGTAAAACAATACCTGAAAGAATCTACTTGCCCCCAGCAAGCAGGTTTTAAGTACAGAGGGGTGGATAATAGTAAATAACAAAAAAATCCCCATGTTACTGACCTCAGCAGACACTGCTTTTCCAGTGGCAGCAGGAGATGCAGCTCCTCAGTCCAGCATTTGTTCCTCAAGCCATCCCACCTTCTAGAGTCCCTACTAGTGAAGATGAAGAGAATTGCCAATGTATGTTTTTTTTCTAAAAATAGAGAAAGTCTATGGATTATCTTTGAAAAGAAAATATTGATGATTTTTTTAAAATTCTGTTTTCTAGAATCCATTGAGGCATCAGTACAGCCACAGCTACAGGAGGAGTGAGAAGGTTTCTGTGGCTCAGCAGGAAGGTGAGTAAATCTCTCTTTATCTCAGTTTACTCTTTATAGTTAGAATTGAAACCATCTTTTTTTTATATACATAGAATGTTTAATTAATGTATGAGAGCTGTGTGACCCTTTTAAGGAATTGATGAAAGCAGATGTATTTATTAATAACCAGGTGGCTGTTTTTCCACTTTTTTCTTCTCATATATAGTACCTTAAAGGAAAAAAAAAGGCAAGTAGAAATATTTTTAGGAGCCTTTTGATAAGAATTGATACCTCATTACTGAGCTGCTGTAACTTTGAAGGATAGCTTATACAGCCATACTATGTGCACTTTATTGCATGAGGGATTTCTAACAGTCAACAGAAGTTCCTTCTTGAGGACCTGGAGAGAGTGTGATCTAACTCTTTCAAGTTAATCATGAACCACAGAGCAAGCACTGAGTAAACTGATAGCATAAATTGAAAGGTCACAGCCTGTATTGAGAGAGGCTGTGGTATTTTCCTCTTAAAAGAGACATGACAATTCATTTTGATCTCTGTCACAGAGGTGCAGAGGACTGAAGGGGAGGTTGTGCTCAGCTGGAGCCTCCCCACACCCCTGGTGCCCTCAGCACCCCTGTCCCTCCCAGCAGAGGGCAGGGGCAGGCTCAGGCTGTGCCACAGCTCTGTGATCATCCCTTTTCTTGGCTTGCAATTCATTGAATCTTTAGTGTGCACCACAGTGGGTTTAAGGGGCAGGCACTCTTTGAGGAAAAGGTCGCAGAAATGTGTTTATTCTCCTTTAGATTCCTCGCTGGATTCACAGGATACCTTTGGCTTTGCACTCAGTGAAACGTACACATGTGTATTTTGCTGTCACCTCCACAGCTGATGGGGCAGTGGAAAGCAGAGCACAGAAATATTAATATATAGAATATATTAGAATTTGATCTACTAGCCGAATATGAAAGTTAGCAAAAGTGTCTGTGTCAGGATGAGATGGACATCTAAAAATAATAGAACTTGTGTTTCAATATGAGAAAACTGTAAATGTTTAAAGCAGGATGAATGTTTACCTGTTCTTTTTCCCCCCCTTTCCCTGAAACATCTCTTCATGGCAGGTATTGCATATCCTCCAGCCATTAGAGTTACTAGTTTAAACAGGAATGGATATGTAGGAGCATATTCATGCTGTACACTCCAGGGCAGGTGAACACTAAATTTACCTCCAAGTGCTTTAAATGTCAAATAAGATTAACCATCTGCTCACCCATCTAACAATTCACTAGAAGTCCTGCTCCCTGGCATAACAGACAAGGTAACCCCTTTGCTGCCTGGGAGTTGTCCAGCAGATGGTCAGCAAAAACAAACCAGTGTTGGATGATGGACCCATTTTACATGCAATAATAATGTTTTCCTGGATGAACAGCAAACATTGCCCAAAGAATCCCACAGAAGAGTTGCTATGTGGTTTACAGAAGTTAATGGCCAGGCACTAATGCACCCACACCTGTATTTAGATGGAGAAAACAGTGATATGTGTGTTTAAAGACCCGAAATGTTGCTGGCTTTTTTTTCAGAAATAAAGGTAAGAGCAAACTATGATAAATGAAAGTTTGCTCCACAATTAAAAAGAAGCAGAAAGAAGGGAGGGATATCCCTGTTTCCACATATAAAAAGACTACTTTGAGTGTAGCACAGTTCTTGGTTCAGAAGAAGCCAGGTTCCCTGGTCCTCAGCTTCAGGAGCTGAGTTGTAGTTCCACATTTATAGCAGTATCCAACAAGAGAAGGAAATGAACATTGCAAAAGGATGCAAATGGCTGTAGAAGAACATGCTGGATTTTAGAGAAGGGACACCCTTTATAAATAAGCTTTGAAACCTTGACAGAGTAGTCAAATTAATTAGATTTTCCTGAGACAAAACAAAGAATATGTTTATTCAGAATTGTCTCAGAGCCCTGGGAGAAATTTGAATTATTATATTAAAAAAATTATAATCCAGGAATATCTTGCAAAAGACATTTGTATATAAAGAAATGGTATTGTTGCCATTGGCCTTAGAAGGGTCTCATCAGGCATGACCTTGGGATCTAGTTAACATCCTGGAAGAACAGCTGTTATTAATACCTACTTAAAATATAAGCAGGTGCCAGTAGTATTTTCTTAACAGGGTCTTTCATCTCAACCCTTGCCAATAGGTATATTTTGGAGGAGCATAAAAGCTTGAATTCAGAAACAAAAAAAATATCCAAATATAATAGGACAGCTGGATATTTTAAAAATTGCAGGAAGGGGAACCACATCAAAAAATGGAGCTGCACAAAGGGCAGGGCTGGAGGTGGTTTAGGGCAGGGGAAGGCGAGGAGCCCTGGGCTGGGCAGGTCGTGCCCGAGGGCTCTGTGCCATGAGGGTTATTCAGCCAAAGATTCCAACCCAGTGAGAGATTTCCCACCCTGCATCCAAACAAAATGAAGTCAGCTTTGACTCTGCAAAATGTCGATGAATTCTTCAGAGTAAATCAGCCCTGTCAGTCTGATGTGGAACTGTCACCTACTTGTGACATAATATAATATGAAATGATATTGAACAACATGCGTTTGGCACTAAATTGTTAGCGGGTTTTAGCTTTGACAGCAGCAAGTTTATTGCTTTAATCCCAAGGTCTTTTAACCCTCTTTGACATAAATTGAGGTTGGCTTTTGTGAGAAAACTCCACTTCAGTCTCTCTTCCTTTACCTAAAACTGCTTTTAACAATTTATGCTCATACATCAGACACTCATTTTGAGTGACAAAAAGAAAAAAGATCTATTAGAATAGAAGGAAAAAAGGGTCAATTTAGGTTAAGCAGTGTATGTCTCTTTTGGTAGGCATGTCACAGCTTTCTTCAGGTGAACGTGAATTTTAAGTTGTAATAATGTATTGCTGTAGCAAAATAAAACAAATCTGTGACAAGAAGAGAGAATAAGTATAGCAGGAGAAAGGCTGATAACCTGCACAAGACTATTCTGCCTTTTTAAAATGCAATTTAATTTATTGCTAAAATGGGTCCATTTTGAAACTTTGCTTACAAGATCAAAGGATTTTTCTTTATGCAAACGCTGTAGAGAGAGAGTACTTTAGTGAGGGTCACGTGCAGAAATACAGATGTATGGAGCAGATACTACGTACACACAGTTTTGCTGAATAGTATAGCTGGCTGATAGCACATAATTTAATATTTCTCCTTTTTGAGACACCTTGTTTAGTTTGATAAGTAAGTACACGTTGTCATCAGGGCTCTGATAATCCCGTCACAGAAATGCATCATATATGAACTCTAACATCAATAACACAGGACAGTTTTATCACCCTTGTTTTTCTACTCTCAATTACTGTATGATGCTCCTAGTGTTGCTTTGAAATCATTTCTTTATTGCATTTAAAGCTCGGCTGAATCTGCCCTTGAACTGTTTAATAATAGAGAATGAACACATTCTCAGCATATTTGCAAATTTTTTTTTTTTATGTTTTCTTTGTTCCCTCTTAAAGTATATTATTGATCTACCATCAGTTTTACAGAAGAGAAAAAGACAATATTAGACAAAAGAAAACTTGTATCTCTCTCCAACTGTGTTTTGAAAGTTTGTATAAATTGCACTTTTTGTGTCTTCTAAAAATCACATTTTGCTATTTCTCTCATTTAATCTTTTTTTTTCTTAGTTATGCTATTTTACTATTATTATCTATAACTTCTTTGTAGGGATTTTTCCCTGGCTAATATTTGAGCAAACACACAAACAAGTTGGTCTATAAGCATAAAAAATTATCTGATCTGTGATCTACAGATTTGTTTCTTGTCTCTTTTGCACCCTTCCCCATGTCAATAGCCTCATTTTCTGCTTGGCTTTCTGTGTCCCCTCCACTCCAACACCTTCAATTTCCTCTCTCCTCCCCATCTTCCAGCTCTTCCACCATAAAATCCTCAGGTGCCTAAAGCTGACTGCTATGCACTGCTCCTATTTTCACTTATGTTCTTCACAGGCTGAAAGCAAAATTAAAGCATAAACTTTACTGGATTTTTATGTTGGGAACTGCAACCCCCACATCAGGAAAATATGAAAATAAGGAAATATTTCTAGACCTTCTATGACAGTGTTATTTTGCTTCCTAGTTATGCTATATAGAAACTGTAATAATCTTTCTCTAGATCATAATCTATCACATTCTGTAACCTAGAGATATGTTGATTGCTGTGTTATATCCCAAATATATCTTTCTATACATTAAAAGCCAAAGTAGTATTAATTTTGAGGGTTATCTCCATTTTTCCATCCTTGGCATCTAACTTCTTTTTCCTTCATCCTTCTCCTTATGTGTCCTTTGGTTTGAAAGCAGGCTATGCCAAGCTGCTGATGCAAATCCTGACTTCTCCAAAAACCAAGGGCAGTAATTTCATAATCAGGGGTTGGCCCTGCAGATTGGCTGCACCTGCTGGAGCAGAACAAACTGCCTCCACCAGGTGTTTCCCATTGATAGGTCCTGCTCCACCACAGCGCTCAGATTCTTGAAGCGCTTGGTACTGGCAGCCCTTGCAGTTTCCCTCCTCCTGTTACAGCTGTGAGAATAAATTCCACAACATTTCCAAATCCTGACAGAATGAAACTTGGGGAATTGGGAAAATGGGGTTAGTGTATGAATTGTGATCTTGTCCATGCAATAAAAAGCACTATCAGCGGGCATTCAGCAGCTGAACTACCCTCATGTTGTTTGTATTTTTATGGACGCTGTTATAACAATAGTCAAGTATGATTTAACTTTAAAAGGGATGCTGTAGCATTGTTCAAGTCCACAGCTGCCATAATCTTTTGTGGTAAATCTTTTGGATTTTATCTAGCTTTTAAAAAGGAAGGTAACATGAAGAATTAGTAAGAGAATACACAGAGGCTGCTTTCACAATGGCTTGCCAATCCATCCTGTTTATTTGGGTTTGCATATATGCAAACTTTTCTGGGTGTGGTATTTTTGCTGTTTGCGTTCTTCTACACAGCATCCAACAGACATCCCTGAAAAAATGCAAAGATCACCTTGGAACCTAATTCCTACAAATATCAAGTGTATACAATGCTGAGGCTTCTTTTGCTTATGCATTTCAGCAGCAAAATTTCATTCTAATTATGATGATGATGATGATTATTATTACAGATACATTTGCTTTAAAAATCTGATTCAAAATAATTAAGGTTACTGTTGTTTTAAACATTAAATGTATTCAAAATCAATATCTTATTTTGATTCTAGATGCTCTTGTGGTGGAAAGCAGGAGGTGGAGGCTGTTTTGGCCATTGTTACTAACTCTGTATGAGGCCATGGCTGACTTGCTTAGCTTTTCTCAATCTTTTTGCTTATCTGTAATTTCCTGCCTCTTATTTGGCTTATTTCATTAATGCTTATAAACTATTTTTGGATACTTACATGGAAAGTGCTGAATAAGTATTGCTATTTGTTGTTAGGTCTGGAAGTGGACATTTACTGTGACTTTCATAGAGGTAACACATTTAAAGATTTTCAGGTTTTGTAAAGAAATAATCCATGTTGATGGATATTTGGGGATAGCTGTGCAATTAAATAATTTAACTCAGCAGAAAAGAGGGTCTTGTGTCTAAAATGTTTGATAGGAACCTTAGAAGTTTTACCTTGCAGCCCAGGACAGTGAAATTGCAAGTATAAAACACACCCCCACTCCCCATTTCTCAGCGTTCCTGTCTGAGAAAAAAAGCTCTAAGCAAGAGCAAAAGATTCTTCATTCCTTCAAGGCATTCCCTGAGGGCTTGCCTGCCCTAAATAATTATACAGCCTTAAAACAGTTGTCAGCCCTGGCAGTCAGGGCTGCTCCCTCTCCCGATTTCCTGGGAATGCTGTGGGAGCTGCTCCTGCCCTGGAGCGGGGACTGGGGGAGCCTCTGAGCCCTCCTGAAATGGGTGCAAACTTCAGGCTCCTTGCTGGCAGAAGTTTGAAAATGTAGAATGAAAGGAATATGGTAGCAGGGGAGAGGTCTGTGTCTGTTGTCCACTGCCTGGACACATAGGGAATGTCACAAGAACCCTTTTTCACCTGGCTTGTGCCTTTTCCATTGCTGCTCTGGCTGCAGGAGCAGCTGTTCCTCAGTGCTGGGAGCCCTCCTGGGCAATGAGGATGGGAAGGTGACAATGGGACCCAGCTGCTCCAGCTCTGCCCTGCTCTGGAAGGAGCTCCTGTTCCTCTATTCAGTGTGCTCTGCACCATTGCAATCCTGCAAATTGTACAGGAACTGTTTAAATCTGTGCTAACCAGTACAAATAGCCATAACTCCATTTACCTTTAATCCCTCGGTAAAACTAGGACTGGCTAATTTGGAGATATAACTGATAAAGCTGTCAGGACTGGATGCTGAATTATTCTAATAAAGTGTGTTTGTGGTTTAACTTTCCAGGTTAGAAGAGCTTCAAAAGGGGGAAACATTTCCAACAAAACATTGTTCTTTCCTTTTGGTAATGCTTAGGTCATTGTTGGGTTTTGATTCCTTCTCTTCCAACTCCTCCACCTGAGGAGGATGCAATGACTGCCTTGCTCAGGAAGAGAAAAATCAAAAGGCCAATGAAAAATAGAATTGAGCTGTTCTGCTGTTTTCCCTTACTGGGCAGCCTTTTGCTTCTGTATCTCTGAGGTTAAGAAGTGAGAATTATGTTTAAAATTAGAGTTAAACCCATCCTTCTCTTTGTATTTCCTTGTCCTCTTTAGCTGCTTGTCTGAGCAGGAAAATAGCTCCACTTCCACTGATAAGAAGGTTCTCGAGTGCTGCTCCAAGTTTTAGTTTTAGGGAATTATTTACCTGATGTTCATCTTGGAATTTTATTCCACATATTATTTAGGCTGGAAACTAAGGCTTGTTTTCCTAGGTAAATTCAAGTAGGTAGCAACATTTTTAAAATTAATAAATGACATTTCTAATGAGAGGATCTTGGGTGGGGAGAGGGAAGGTGAAGTGTGGGGCAGTGATTGCTGCTTTTATTCCTAATCCGGGAAACTATCTTTTTAAAGAAAACTTCAGATTGGAAAAGTAATTGATCCAATTTGTTAATTCCAAGCTAAAAATAATTTTTAAAAATCCTGTAAGGGCTCTGCTCCCCATTTCTTTGGTTGTACTGTCATTGATAGACCAGACTCCAAATGGACAAGGCTGTTATAGCTTGGAGCTCTCCCCCTCAATGTGGGAATTTATTTAGTGAGTGGGTGATTTGGATGCATCTCATTTTTCCTTTTGTTAATAAAATAAAAAGAACAAAGTGCACTTAGGAATGCCCTGTGTTTCATCTAGAGGAACACAGTCATTAGCACAATGTCACAATCAGCAAACAATATCAGAGCTGAAAACCAACAAAAAGGCAGCATGAAAAAAGGTGACAAGAGAGGAGGAGACAGAAGTATTAAAAAGTATTGTAGATAAAGAACTGTTGACTGCTACTCTTGTAAATATTTCAAAATATAGATCCGATGTTTTATGGGTTACTAAAACTACTGTAAATACACCAGCTGAATTCCAAATACATCATTCTCTGTCCCCAGCAAAGACAAAACAATGCAGCTTTAATATCCCCTTCGTCATCCCTTGCAGACTTGGGTTCAGCTGCAGAGCAAAATGACCGGAGCTAACAGAATGTTCAAATAGGAAAGAAAAAGAAACCTGAGTCTGTCCCACTGTCCAATTTTCTATGGATTATAGAGAGTAGTAGAGCCCTGGGTGCTCAAAACTCTTTATTTGCTCCTGGTTCACCTGTAAAAGCTGATCAAGTTTTCCTGAGTGACTTGGACACTATCTTCCTGTCCGATTCTACTTGAAAATTCAGAAGAAATTATTTCTAATGACTGTACTAAACCTCTTTTAAAAGTCTTTCCCTACTCTTCCATAGAGGATGAGCTCTCAAACACTGATGGGTCCCAACCCCTAGAGCCTCCAGTGACCTGTTTATGTAGTGGTGCACAGACAAAAGAAAAGTTAGGTGTCTCATCTCTGGAAAGGAAGGACACTGTTGCTGGAATTTTATATCCAGGACTAAGACTGTACTATAGATATAGATTGTACTATTGTACTATAGGTTTGTGTTCCTGTATCATAAATTAATTTTTTATAAATTTTAAAAATTATTATTATCAGGTTTTGCCTCCCATTATCTCTCTATGATTTTATCTCTGAGTGGAAACATTTGCCTTAATTCAGGCTGGGCTCCAGAGGGAGGCTGTTACACCTACTGGGCTGTGGTTGCCAGCCCGAGCCATGTGTGGTTCTGGGAATGCTGTAAATAAACAAAGGCTCCAATAGCACCAAAACGAACAAGGCTCAAAAAAAGCTTACGAGGAACAAAAGGAACCACAATGTTCTGGTGTC
>CM077474.1:15943179-16035679 GCA_039654755.1 Calcarius lapponicus | reverse complement strand
TGAATTACCCCAGCCCAAATGTACGCCTTAGGATGCAAAAAGCAGCAGAGGAGATGTCCTATTATCATAACTTGAAAGAGGTCCATTTAATAATAGCCTGTATTAAACAAGAGTCGGCTAACTATACAGTAAAGACTGTTTTTCACCAGAGAACATAAACCATATGTTTTAAATGCAGCTAAAAATGGATGCAGTGTGCTATTTCCTTTCACCTCAGCCTGCAGTGCATTACTTAGATTTGCAAGGCATAGCCACCACTAGTACTTAACACTGCTGAAAGAGCCACCCTTCAAGGCTTTTTTAACCACAAAGAAAAGAGAAATATAGTAGCATCGATTGTTAAATCCTGGTGCTTGTTACTCACTGCCCGCACACAGAACATCATGCCTTTGTAGCAGTGAGGAGAGTTGGTATTTATCAGGGTTCAGAGCTAGTTCAGCCACACACTTGACAAATTATTTGTGGAATTGTTGTATTCACAGTCACTTAAATAAGAATCTGTCAACACAAGGCTGTGCTTTGTTGCAGCAGGTCTCACAGTTTTTCCTGCGCACTCAAAGAATGATGGATTGGAGGTAATGCAAATTCACTACCATTTTATATGCTGGTGCCTTCTTCATAGACAGGAAACATAGCTCAGTATCATCTTGTAAAATGCCTTAACTGTAAAGGCCTAGTTCAGTGTTGAAAGTGCTTTTTAAAAATGGTATGTTGGAACAGGGAAATGTAATTCAAATATTTTCCTCACGTCTCATTTTACAGACTGCTTGTTGGAGCAGGTGTGTGTTCAGATTTTCCCAGGCTAAGTAGGACATATGCTTATCTGTGCTTGGTAATTAAAACAAATTAATAAATACAATTATTTGATTTTATGGCAACTTAAAAGTTAATACTGCTTAAAGGCATGTTAAATTTAAAGAGCTCACACAGAAGGGAAAAAAATGCCCATTTAGGTAACTGCTTTGCTGATAGTAATTTTTTTTTAGTAAATTCATTTGTCCTACAAAAATTGCTTATCTGAAAGCTCTGTAACCAGTTCCAAAAGGTGTAGCTCACAGGCCAAAGCCACAGTCTTCTGACAGAAACAGCATTTACAATGTGAAGTAGAAAACCTTATCTGTGCTGGCATCTATTTTTCAGGTTGATGTCCAAAACTGGAATGTTTGGAACTGCTGTCCAAAACCCACAGGAGCCCACCTACAGCCTGGGACAGCACTGGGCAGGGGTGTGGGGGGCTGGAGGCAGTCCTTGAGGATGTCAGGATGAATAAGGAGAAGTGATAGCAAGCACTGGATGAGACTTTTCTGGAAGGTTCTCATCTCAGTGGAATAAATGGAGTTATGGGCTACTTGAGGTATATCTGTGCTTTCTTCTTTGTGGTTGTTCAGGAAAATTGATCATTCTGGAGTAGGAAAAAGCTTGTCTGTGGGGGAGAAGGCTTTCTCAGAGGCTCATTTCAAGTGTAAGGAATGAACTTGCCAGAAGTTAACACAAATCTCACCTTGTACTGCCTCAAATTCAGAGTGCGTTTCTTTGATATAGGGTAATAATGGAGGAATTCCACAACGTGTTTATAAAAATGTTTTCCTAAAAATCTACCACAAATTTTGGAGACTGAACATATGACAAATATAATTCACTTGGCTCAGTGCCCTAATGGGAGGCTCAGATCAATGCACTGTTGAAACCTTGGTAGATTATAACAGATCCTAGTGAAGTCAGGGAATATATTTCCATACACTTCAGGGAGGCCAGATTTTCACCCCAGATACTCTGAGCCTTAAAATCTGAGCAGACTCCATAGATTTCAGCGCATGTTCAACATGTAAGGATTTAGCTGAGCTGCACTTTGGGGCTGAAGAAAGCTGCCCTGGCACCCTGGCTGCTTTCTGGGTAGTCTACTTTGACATGCTCAGTTTTATTCTGGTACAAGGCCTCTACTGCTCAAGAACCATTAGACAATTTTGATTTGAATTTTACGCCTGTGAATGGTGTGAACAGGTAGCTCTGCAGGGCAGACTCCTGCCCACCTCCACTCTCCAGGGCATCCCACTGAAGGGCAGAGCAGGGGCTGCTGCTCCTGCAGTATCTCTGCAGGGTTATCAGCATTCACAGATGCGTTTGGAAGCATTTGGATGGCTTCATTTTATTAAGAAATGCCTGTAATACAGCACTGTGTATAAATTAATGTGCTCTTGTTATCCTGGCAGAGATGTACAGGTGCCTCCTCGTTACCTCCAGCCCTGTGGCACCTGCTGCAGGGACCAGGGCTACACTGACCTGGTGGCTTGGGGCACTGTGGCCACAGACACTTCCACACTGGCTGGAGAGGTTGGCTGTGACATCTTTAACATGTGGGCTCCCTTCAGCCTTGGGCAAGCATCTGTTCAGCGGAGCCCCTGCAAGGGCTGTGATCTGCAGCCTCCCAGGGTATCCAGACTTTATAGTATTTCTCCCAACAGCCTTTCAAAGCACTTGGAAGCTTGATGGAATTTCAAAGAGTACAGATTGACTTGCAGTATGGGATATAGTATTTTCACTTGCGCCTAAAAACGCTGTTGTGCGGCCAAAAACTCAATCGCCAAGAAATCACACATGGTTCACAACACAGCTCTCTGATAACATTAAAAGTATATGTAATATTTTGAAATCACTGGCCAATTATTTCTAATAGTTTCATGATAATTTATGTAGAGAATCTCTCTGTTGGATGTGTTCCTGCTTTGGTCTAAATGTATTTTTGAACACTCTGTCAAACATCCCCATTTGGCACCTATTTTGTTTCACTGAATTTCTTTAGTATGTCCAGATCTCTTGCCAATGTATTTGCAGAACATATTTTGACAGCTTTGTCACCAAATTTGTTACTTCTTGTGTTTGGAATGTGTACCAAAATTGCAGATATTAATGTGTGTGTTTCCTTTTGGTATAGACTCAAGTGGATAATACCTTTGTCTTTTGTGGAGATGAATATAAAAAAGTGAGTGGTTTTTTTTATCAATTTCAAAATTTATTAAGAATTAAAAATTGAGAATCTGTCATGGATGTATTGGCTTGTTCTTATGTTTGCAGCTAGAAGCATTCTGAGCAGAATACCCTTAAACTTTAAAGAGCTCTGATATTACATTTCTTATTTGAGCTTTTTAATTGAAATTGTATGTATGGGAAAGCAGTAGCTTCTCCCTCACTTTGCCCACACATACACGTGTGTATATATATGTATAATTTTATTTCAATATGCTTGGATTAACTGAACTATTGAATTTCAATCTGTTGTGTTCTTTCCATTAAATAGTCTTCCTATCGAGTTTGTTGGAGCTGAATGAAAATGGTGTATTTAAGGCTGATCATAATCTTTGCCATCATGTTTTTCTTAATATGGTTTTTCCAGATTAAAAGCAATGACAAGATAATGCCTGTTGAAATATAAAGGTCTTTGCTTTGTGGCTCTGCTGCTAGAGGCGGGGTGGCTGAGCTGGCCCTCCTGGGACACCACATCACTTGTGTCTCACAGAATATTCTGGGCTGGAAGGGACCCATGAGGATCACCAAGTCCAACTCTCAAGTAAGTGGCCCATGCAGGGATATTTTGAACCCACACTCTGGGTGTTCTCAGCACTCTGCTCTAACCTGCTGAGCTCCTCTGGGGGATGTTCCAGCCACACAGCCCCTGCTCTGGCTCATTTTCCATGGCCTGGCACAGCTGAGGGTCCTTTACTGTCTCTGGGTGTGTACAGACCAGGACAGCGCCACAAATCAGAATAAATCCATCCTGGTTTTTCTATTGTCCAGAGAAATAGGCTGGAAAGATTTAATGAATTAACTCACCCTGGCTGTGGAGGCTAAATGTATGTGGAGGACCTACATTAGAATTCAGTTTCAATAGGGCCACAGCTCCTGATTATTCTTCCCTTGTGGATAGTTTTGTTGTTGGAAATAGTTTTGGTCACCCTTGAAGATAATCTCACACAGGCAGCACTGTGTGGGTCTGGGTGACAGCACTTCCTGAAATGGCAGGGTCCCCCAGGAACACCAGAAAGCCTCTGCCTGCCTCTAAGGGCTGCTTTTTTGGGGCCACTTCCTCAGTTCTTTAAAAGATGCTGTTCAGCTGGCACAGAGCTCTTTGATTTTTTGCCGCTGGCAGATTGGTTGTTTACTGTGCTGAGTAACACATATCAAATAGTAGATGAATCCTGAAACAGCTGGGTTTGCTGCTGATAGTACCTCTTCCTCCTATTTTTTGAAATGTGAGATTTGATTTTGAGATGTCAGGGGTTTTTCTGAATTGAGATATATCACCTTTTACAAAGATTTGATCAAAATTTGTAAGTAGCAACAAAAGAAATATTGATTACTGGAATTATGTTGTATAAAAATACAATTTTGAATCTAATAATAGCCCTAGAATAAAATCCAGATTATTTTTCAGTGCAGTCATATTACACCCTTAGAATCTGTACCTTAATTTTAATTACCTCGGTAGATCTCTGTATTTCTCTTTTCTAATTCATTAGTTCTATAAATAGAAATCAGATTTGAACCAGAAATTATTTTTTTAAATTAGATTTTATCTAATGTTTTACAAAGAACATGATATGTAATAAGAATGGAAAACATTCCCAATACAGCTTAGGTTTTAATTCTGATCCTCTGGTCCTATACAATAATGTCTGATTTTTTGAGCAATTTCTTCTGCTTATATGGACAAGTTGGGGGACAGACTGCAATCAGGGCAGAGACACAGTCAGGGCATCAGAGGCTCTTTATCAAAAAGAAATTGCATTAAGTTAAGATGACAAAAGTAGGATATCTACTCTGTGTCTGTGCTAGTTATAGCATCTATACTATATAGCATTTTTGGGTAAATTATTTGTCAAGTCTGAAGCCCAGCATCAGCAAGGGCAGCAATCCTGTGCCAGCTGCTAACATTCTCTAGAGAAATAGGAGCAATAGGTCATTGAAAGAGTCTGATCATAACATACTTTTCTTGCCATTAGAGAAAAGAATAACATAATAGCTGCTCTGCTAGGTTCAGAATACCAAAAAATTTCCTACAAAATAGTGGAGGCCAGGGCAAGATGTGGAATAAGTTAAAATTATAAAGAACAGACTGACCTGCCATTGATTCCATTTTCTTTTTTGGTTGGAAATTTTTTGTCACAGAATATATATTTTGCTTGTCAGGTTTACTATTGACTTTCTTTGTTTCACTGAAATTCTGAAGTTTTGCTACTTGTTGAACTTTTTTGACGCAGTGATAACACAACATAAATCAAAAGCCCTAATCCACACAAAGTAAATCATCAGTTCTTCTGCATAATTTTGTTTGAGTGTGAGTAGAAGACTGGCTCTTCCAGACAACTTCTAACAGATTGCTAAATACGCAAATAATTTGCTTATTAGAGGTGATATTTATCAGAAAAACTCAGAAGAATGTATGCAGTGAAATATATTTATGGCCATATGAAAAATGAGGTGACCTGTTGGAGACAGCCTGTAGCTCCTGAGGAGCAACAAAATGCTTAGGAAGGTTTCACAAAACACATGAGATTATTGTGTATATATAAGAAGTAATAATGTCATCTGTTTTTTTTCTGTTTCCTGTTGATTGACTTTTATAGCTTGCAAGCATTATGCTGGATGGTAAATTGCAATAAATTTAATCAAGAATTATTTTATTCAGCCTACTAATGAGGAATAATAGCGTATGTATCAATTAGACATGTCAATTTGTGTGAAGAAATAGATTTACAAAGGGATAGTAGGTAAAAAAAATATCATTGGTATCAATTCACTTCATTATTTTTAATTTGCTGTGAATATTGAGTGCTTCCAACATAAAATCATTCCTCAATTAAAATAAAACAGCTGTACTCCTATCAGCTTTTCCTTGCTTGTTGTTGCTTACAGATTAGCAGTTGTCATTGGCTTCAGTCTCTTGTAATTTCATTAATTTGCAACCATAAATGGATAAAAAAATAAAATCATAATAAAAATCTTTGGCTTGGTGATGTACTAAGTATTTTATACAAATTGTTTTTTTCAGATTGCCCTGAAAGGGCAGAACTACTGCAGCAGCAAGATTTGGGGGATATCAGACTGTGACAAAGCCTATCCGCTCTGTCCTCCAGCATCAGCAAAGCAACTTGGGGGCACTTTGTTCATCTGGCACTTTTTTATTGCTCTGGAGTCCCTTTTCTGTCTCCCAGGTGGAAAACCCCAAAAATGTGATCCCCTGCCTGTGCTCCAGTGCAAAGGGGAATCCTGGAGCACACTGGTTTGTAGCTTGTTTTTGCTGCAGGATGAACGAGCCCCTCACCTTCCTCTATTAGCAAGTCACTGCTCTTATTTAGAGTTCCAGGATATCACCAAGCATGTTTGTGTCTTGGAGTGGCATTTGTAACTCTGTGGTTGTCCTTATTTCTCTTCAAATAGATCAAAAGGCTGACAGGAAGAGCACGAAGAGAAGCACAAGAGTTGCGGGAGCTACTTTTGCAAGCCCAGATGTGAAAGCGTGGTGAACAATTTCTTCTGCTAACTTTTGTTTTTCTAGTAGTAAGTTCTTAATGGCCTTACAAGGTTTTAAATTAGTCTACCTTACCTCGTTATCATCTAACTATTATTTTAATGGAAAGTTTAAAAATATAGGTGTGTTAAAGTGTGTGGTATATAAGACGTAAGAAACATGCAAAAAGAATCAATAATTGTGTGGTTTATAATTTAAGAGAAAATAATATTCTCTCAGATGACTGTGGCTACAAGAAATGAAGGTCAGCTGCACTTAAAATCATTTTTTTCTGCAGCTGCTGTTGCAGGTTTCAATACCTTACCTCCTTCTGATTAAAGGCATTTTATCCTTTGGTGGTGTAGTGGCGTATTTCTATTATTTTTTTGTTACCAGTGAGAGCTTTTTGATAGAATCCCTGAAGGAGGACTTGTATTTGTAGGGAGTCTGAACACATGGGATTTGAATCCTAGTTAACAGTGAATTCTCTATTACAGGAAGTAAAAGCTTATGAATATTTTCCTTGGCTCTGAAAGTGGGAGCTGACACTAGTTTGTACTGGAGAATTTTAACTAATGATTATGACAATACTTATCTGCTAATTTGTTTCTCCATGTCTGGAATCAGTATGCTAAACATGTGTGAAATTTTTGGAGCTCATGCTAAAATTTCAACTAGCCAAATACTTATCTGCATTTCACTATTATTGAAATAATGATATTAATAATAATAAATAATAGTAAACACAGTAACTGTTTCTCTTTATGAGTTCACTCAACTAAAGTAGAAGATCATGACATAAGCTGAACACATCTTTATTATTTTTATAAATCTAGAGTAATGTCAATTAAGACCAAAGACTTGTTAGAAAAAAAGCCTGTGTGAGTTTTTTTGATGCCATGCTTTTGTATAGGTAGCTACATATTTCAAAACTAAGAAGTGCTGATTGCCATAGACACTCCTAATATCCAGATATGTGTAATCTCCAACAGTGTCTACAACAGGACTTGAGCTAATTCATTTATCTCACTTAATATATCTGTGCAACCTATCATGCTAGGTTTGATGCCAGACTTCTTGGGTGATGCTGAAGAATTTTCCCAGTTGTACAACAGGCATGAGAAAGCTTTCAAATTGAGGGAGAAAATGACGAACAGGAAGTTCGTATTACAGGCTTGATTGCTGAATTTCTTAAAATGTAAATTATTATGAGTTTGGATACTGTTATTTACAAATAAACTTAGTTTTTATCAGTTAGTTATCAACAGTCACTGTCAATCATTTTTGTATTTCCGGTTCATATGCTTGAATCTGTTAATGTTTTCAGTTGTCTGTGTTTTGTGTCTTTTTATTGTTGGAATTATGTTGAGCAATATGGTTGCCTCTTTAACAAATGTGATCATAGTTTTTATAAATATATGTAAAACAGGATATTTTTTCAGCAGTGAACTTATTTCTGTTTGACATTGAAGAAAAAACCTCAGAATACTCTCTCAGTGCACTGAGAGAAGCTCAGGTTAAAGGATGCCTCTTATGGAATGAGAGGAGGCTGCAGCATCATTCAAACATTTCTTGTGCTGCTGAGCTCCTGCCTGAGAGCTCCAGCCACTGCAGTCTCCAGGGACATCCCTGAAGATCCAGCTGCTGCAGCTCTGTGACTCTTTTCTGTTCTCTTTCTACAAAGATCCATCTCTACTGTCCATCCTGGTATTCTCTGGTGCAGACTGGCCTCTGTCCATGCTGCCAGACTGCTGCTGGGCCCCTTGGCACAGGCCAGAATGAAAAACATCATTTCTATTTCTCAGAGGAGAACCATCACCAACCATAAATGCACATATTATTCTTGCTGGAGAGCTTCTGTTACTTGACTGTTGTAGCACCTGAACCTTAAACTTACAAAATTGTAACATTCCTGATATGAAAATTGGCTTACTGGGATAAGAACTAAAATCATAAAAAGAAGAACAAATTATTATCTTTCATTTTTAGGCCCTTGCAACACATTAATAATCTTTTTCATGCAGTAGACTATTCTTCAAATCACAAGCAGTTCTTAAAACCAAGGTTGAAGTTAATTTTTAATTTTATCATCCATGCATCTTAGAAAAAGTACCCTCCCTGTTTAGACATTATTTCCCTGTGTGAAGCTGTGAGTGAGTTTACAGGCTTAGCAAGGCCATAAGTGATTTGCTTTGTACAGCTATTTAGGTATTGCCCTCCACACCAATAATCCTTTAGTATAATAAAATACATGTCTTTTCTTCTTTACTAGAAGTTATAGAGAAGTCTTCTGATCATCCAGCTATGAAAAGCACCATGACTGGTTCTGCCCAGAAGCTGCATGAATACATGTGGAGCAGAAAAGTTGCTCTTTATAGCCAGCTGTAAAATTCTTTCAAGCCCTGTTAATGTTCAAGCCTGAGAAGGCTTTTCTCACCAAGATATAGAATAGCTTCAGCATACCAGCCTTCAGCAGTGTGTATGAGTCAAGATTTCACTCCAAGCCTACACTTTACTGCTGAAACTCAAAGTCAGCCAGCCCATTTCAAGAAGCAAAATGTCATTTGGTTCCAGTAAGCGTCCACAGAACACACTCCAGATTTGACAAACGTTGTAATTAGTTGCTTTTGTGTGTTTAGTACACAGTGCAAATGCTGTAAAATGTTTTTCACATGATGCAACGTTGCCAGCAGATAATCACTGGAGCAGTAAACCAAAAGAATTTGTGTATATCCTACAAGCTGCAGGAGGATAAGAAAATGTAAACAAAAACCAAGAGCTGAATTTTTTTAGATGATACTATTCCTTTTCTTTTGTTAAACTGATTTGTTTTTAAATGTTACTTTTTGACAGTTTCTCTAGAAATTGATTAGAAAACCCTAAACCAATGTTGTGAAAATGCTTTTGTTTCTATCCTAGTTTTGACTGTGTGAATCTTTTTAGAGCATTTTCAGTTTAATTATGCAGCACTAAAAATTGCAATTAAACTGAATTTGCAATTGAAACTGCTCATTTTAGTTAACTGTCAAATTTACTATGGCGTTGTGAAATAGGGGCCTTTATTATTATGAGGTGTTTTGAAAAAAATTACTTTTAAAACAGGAGAAAAATGTCATATCCTCAGTCCTATCCCAACAAGCCAAGAATTTAAAGACCAGTGAAGATGGTAACTCTTTAAGCACAATGGAGTTTCTTCCAGGTGATATCTTAAAATACTGGTAAACTGTAAGTATGGACGGTATTGAATAAAGTCTTCTTTTCTTGTATTTAATATCTTTTGTAAAATGTGTTTTTCAAAGGTGGGTGGAAGGCTAAAGTTGCTTTAAAGTAGTATAGTGATAATCTACTTGTCTTAGGGATATCTGATGCGTCCTGTTTTGCAGGATGCTATGATGCAATTTGATGGATATTGTGTATTATATGAGACTGTACGAATCTTAATATCTCTGTTCCTCTCTTTTAGCATGTGATGTACAGCTCTGTGTACATAGAGCAGCTCAGATGAGTGTCTGAGACTACCCTTTTCCTCTAAGCCCTAGGCATTTTTATCACTGTGCCAATAAAAGGAAGGGGATTTATGGGGTACTGCTTTTTAATTCATTCAATTCTCTGTTCATTGTGAGGTTAATGTTGTTGATCTATTTTTCTCTTGAAACAAATAAAAACAATATGTGCTGACACTGACTTTGACTTTTGACATAGGAGATAGAGGTCAACATTTAATTCTATATTTATAGACTACATGAACAATATTATCTGTATTAAAAACTGTTCACTCAGTCCTTGTCATTTTACAACTTAGTTCAGTAGCTTATATCACATTGAACATTTTCTCCAACTCTGATCAAGGTGCCATCATTCACAGCACTTCACTTAAGGGGTTGTCAGCCTTTCCATTAAAAACACCTTTTTTTCAGGCGTTCATAACTTGACTAGCTAAAAGAATTACACCAAGACTGACCTGGGGCTGTTTTTAAGAAAAATATCCAAAAAATATACCTCAGCCCCAGGACCCAAAATCCAACAAAGAACCCAAATAAAGAGAGGACATTACTTGTAAAGCACATTATGCCATGGCCACTTTTATTTAATAAAATTATGTGATTTATCAAGCAGGTATAACACTGCTTAAATATTTAACATTTCTTTATACCTGAAATACTCTTGGCTGTGTATAAGAGGTGCTTGTCACTCAAATTTTAGGTGCCTCGTACCCAATATACTGAGAAATTAGATACCAGTGCCAGGGTAATGATGTGAGGATTGTAAGAACTGTACCTGTGTAATCCCCCTTACAGAGGAACTTACACTTCTGGAGGGCATTGTACTACTCAAATGAAAATAATGAATTTTTCCTTTTCAGGAAAGGTGAAGGAAGGAAAATCCCATTTTCTTTTAGTGGATACTACAACTGCGCATGAGCATTTCTTGGGATATGGAAAAGGACTTTCAGATCCCTTCAGATCAGGTAAAGTGATTTCACTGAGACAAATCTTCAGCTTTCTGTCCTGTTCTGATATTCCTGGGTGTAATGTGTAAGGGCCTTTGCTGATTTTTAGGAGCTAAGGTAAGGCACGTGTAAATGTTCTTCTATTCTTGCTTGCAGGATGAAGGCCTGCGCTGTACCTTTATATTCAGGAAATTCGTTGAATTCATATTCAGAATATTCATTGCATTATCAATGCAGTTATTATTAATTTGCATTTGTTTTTAGTGATTATCCACTATTCTTTGAGTCAATGGCAAGAAATATGAGATTAAAGTTGTCTTTCTACGCAAACAACCAGTAATATTTTCCACTGGTTGCTTTTTTTCATCTAAATATGTACTTCCTTGGTAATAACAAGAACAAACAAAATGGAATAACCCGCACGGTTTAATCTATGTGTTTTTAAAATATCTTAGCATGTACCATATTTATGTAAAAAATCCTCCTAAAATAGCTCTTGCAATCTGTAAGTTTTTGCAATATGTGAGGTTTTATATTAATATGCATACACATAGGTCAATATTAACTGCCAAGGTATTTTAGGTAAGGTTTATAGAAATTATTATGCGTTTTTAAAGTGTTCTGTAATTCCTATGTCTTTATTGGAAAACAGAGAATCTGCCACATTTTGTATGTGACTATCTTAATAAGGGCTGTGAAACTGAAACATTGATGGATCATGTTACATACCAGGCATATCTGAAAAGTTTTTCATTAAAATGAACTCGTAAAGACTCTTAGTGCTTGCTTCTCAGCAGATGGCAAGAGGTGTTTATTTGCCTTATGGAATTCTTTCTGTTTATATACAGAGAAACGGAGAGGACAGCTCTGAAGGATCCAGTTAGTACTTGTAGGAGTATTTAAAATATATACGGTTACTATTAGCTCTAAAAGTTCAGTTACACACTCCTTTTTTTAACCAGTTCTACCTTTGCATTAAAACTGTTCCAAGCATTGGACTTCCTTGGAAAAAAATATAAATATATCTTCCTGCCATGGAACCCAGTGTGATAAAGATATTAATACAAGGGCTTTTTTAAAGTCAAATCTTTTCCATTCTGTGTCTATCTTCCCTTGTTTCTGCCTGATTCTCTGTTAAATAGCTCCTGCTCTATTTCTGGCACTTATGAACTTTATTTCTCTTTCCTTGTCCTTTTTCTTTCCATCTGTTTGCTGGTTTCATTGTCTCTTAGCTGCCGTTCCCCATTATTATATCCTTCAATCTGCAAATCCTCTCCCATATGTGCTCTTGTCCTTCCCTAGGCCTCCTGCCTTTTGATTTTTTCCAGATCTCATTTCCTTTTCACCTGATCTGGCTTTATTCAACTCTGCTCTTGTCTATCTTTCGGCCTGTCTCAGGCCTCCCTTTTTCCTTCTGTCCAGTTGTGAATCCATAAACTAAACAAGACTTTGGCAGAAGAAGTCAACAAATGTGGTGTTCAGACCAGAGCCTGACAGCTGGAAAAGGAAAAAGGGGATGCAAAAGCCAAACTTTTGATTAGACTGGTGTGAATACTTTTTAATGAACAAAACATTCATTGAATGTAACCTCTTCTGCTTTCAAAGTTTCCTGCAACAGATTGAGACATTCTGTATTTTATGTAGTTAATATTATTTATGAATTTTATTTGAACATATTCCTGATATGTTTGTAACAGTTTATGCTAGGAACCATGCTTTGTACTGTCTTGGGCATTTGCAAGGATATAAAATGTTATTATTTGAATTTCTGGCTTGGGTGAATTACAGAATTAGGAATTGTGCAGATTGGAGACTTCATCAGTATAAAATTAAAAATTCATAATTATAGTAAGGGAATTTAAATTTCATTTAAGATGTGATTTGAAGTTGGAATTTGTTTTTTCTAGAAAGATTTAAAGAACTGCCAAATATTATCACATCAAATGACATTTTAAGATGGAATGGACCAAATGTCAGTTATTTTTGCCAAATTCCTATAAAATTCCTGAACAAGTAATCTTCCTAATTTGCAGACTGCCTGCTCTCTCTAAGTTTGGTACCTCGCATCTGTGCTAACCAAAAATAAAACTTTAAGTATTTGACTGGGTTGAGTTTTGGGTTTTCTTTGCTGCGCTGCTTTACTGAGGAGAGATGCACTACGTCTGCAGGAGTGCCAGCACATTTCCATGGGTTAGAGCCCATAAGGAGTACATGCACCTGTAAATAGCAAATGTATTAAGACTGTGTTCTCCCAACCTGGCAATATCAAAAATACCTAGAGACAGGCTGAATTTTGAATAAAAGACTAAAAGGCTAATCTTATGATGGTATACTCTGTCCACAGATCCTTGGTTAAAGAGCATCCCCTGCACCTGAAACCACTTCGAAATGCCTGGTCTTGTTTTAAATAAGTAAAATTAAAACCCTAACATTGTTTCTATGATAACAGCATTTTAGTTACGGCTCCCAATTAAAAAATTAATTCCCCAGTCTGAAGGCGTCAGACTGGATTACATTCTTTGTTAAAGGAAAAAAGAAAGAATCTTCTGTCTGGTGACCTTTATTTTGGCTGAAGGCTAATAGAGATAGACATTGAGCTCTAGAGAGAAAATTCTCCCAGGAAATGTGCATACTGATATTACTTTATTTACATTATTGTTTTCTAATTCAAATAAGAGTGCTGCTTTTGGGGCTATGTGCACGATTTCCCTGCATGGCTTTGCAGATGAAGCTCTTGCAGCCCCTGCCACCAGCTGTGGCCTCAGTGGGTGTTGGGGCACTTCTGCCTGTCCCCTCTGAAGGGGCTGGGGCTGCTTCTCTTGCAGCTGCTTCCCCAGCACCCCCTGCCTTAGTTCTGCCTGGGGAAAGCTGGGCCTGGCCTGGATGAACACTCTTAGGTTGATGTTTTTGTGTTTTTCTGTACCACAGGGTTTTTTCCTTGGGTTATATTGCCTTTGTGCTGCTGTGAGAGTGCAGAGTAAAGGGTACAGGACGAGCTTAGACCTCCTGAGAAGACACCAATGTGATGGCAGGGAAAGAACCTCCTCCCTGCAGAGCTGTGACAGGGAATGAGGAGAAAGGAGGTTGTTAGGAGATTGTTAGAAGCTGCTGGTCAGAGGGAGGCAAAAGAAGAGATCTGCCTAGAAGGACAAAGTGTGGATGAGGGGCCTGGTTTAAGGGTTCCTCCCACATTTGGGGGCGACTCTTAAGAGTTCACAGCCCTGCTCTGGCACCCATTTTAACTCATGCAGACAGATTCACGCCAGAGTTTCGCCTACCTGCATCACAGAGGAGTTTAAGTGGAATAACAAGTAGAGTGCATTTCTGAGATTTGCACAGGGAAGTGGTCGTCTACATTAGTATTGATTTCCACCCTTTAGACAGAGGCTCTCCTCCATTAGAACACTGCCACAGGAATTTCAGGTTCCTGAAATTCCCTCCTGGAGTGCCTGAGCAGTCTGCATTGAGCCATACCTTGCTGGCTTATGAGCTCCTCTTGCCCACATGCAGTGAGCACGGCGTCTCACCAATGCCACATCCAGGCACAGCTAGTAAATGTTTTTCACTGGATTGTGTTTTTTATTGTTTGTTTTTTTTTTTTTTTTTTTAAGTACACTTACACATTTGGAGTAGAGAAGCCCTGGCTGGGATAGTTGATTTTCCTCTGTTCTGAAGCAAAACCAAGAGAACTGTTTTCTGTGATGTTTTTCTGTCTTGCAGGCTATCCCAATGGCCTTACTCTTGAAGAAGAGGAGAGTGCAAGGAGTTTTCTCTTCTACACCTGGAATGAAAAGAAAGAACGTGCCTTCTCACTGGCAGGACCAGTGCTTTCCTGGATGATGATGCAGAGACATTGAGCTTGCTTTAAGGCAATTCAGTAATTTCCCTGGAGCAACATGCCTTCAGGAGTGGAAGATCTTCAATGGAATATACTTTGTCTGGAAAATGCTTTATTGCTCACTGCCTAACAGCAGCCCCTCACATGGAACTTCCCTGTAAGTGTGCTGTTTTACATCCATTTACTTCAGTTTTTACTCTTGTGAAAGGGAAGAGAGGAAGATAAGAAGTAATGTTAGGAGTCTGATATGTGCTACTATTTGTTATGAAGGTTCTGTTTCCTAGGACATTGTTTGCCCATCTTAACTGGTAATGTTCCTCAAAAACTCAAAAAAACTACCACAGCAGTAATGAATCTTTGCTGATGGACATCAGATGTTTTTCTGGGGTTTAAAAGAGTCTAAAAAAAATCAAATTATTCAATCTTCAGAAAAGTTAACAGGTGTTCATATCAGAGAGGTAATGAAATATTGCCTCAGGTAGGGATATAGTGCTGTAGTGCACCAGTAAATCAGAACACTCTTCTTGTTCCAAGCTGACTGAACTTGCTTTCAGTACTTCAGCATATCTTTGTTTATAAATCTAAATGCTATTGTGTTGTATTGTACTTTGCAGTGTAATAAATTGTAACATTCAACATTAACTGGTCAGGCTTCAGTGATAACAAAAGTTCAGCAGGCTGGTGGCACTCTGATCAATATTGCCTTCTATTTATAGTATTGTTACAAATTGAAGTTTTATTTAAATTAGACAGTGCTGAGAAGCTTACAGTGGATCAATAAACTAAAATACAGTAACGGATTTTAATTCATGGCTGATATGCTGCTAGTCTTTTGTCACATGCACCCGTAATGTCCCCTAAACAAAATCACATTTACATATCCTGTTGTCTGGCAAAGCTGCAAAACTGTTTTAAAGAAGGAAGGTTTTGCTGTACAATGAGCAGGAAAGATGTTGGATAGGAGGGGAAAAGGCCAGACAGCTTCGGTTTGGTTGGAGATTTTTTGTGTGCTTGTTTTGTTGTTTTTCTGTTCAGTGAATCAGTTTAACCTGAGCTATATTTGATGTACACCATATAGATGGTGCTCATGCTTGAATTCTGCTCTGCTATTCACACCAACATTTCTCCAATGGCAGCAGAACTGTTTTTCTGCTACTTCATCTCTGTTATGAGATTAGGTTGTAGCTAATGTGATATATCTTGTTCTTAGGGGCCACCATCGGGTTTTGGGTTTTGACTGGGGATATGACAACCCAAAGACTACTGAACAATATTTTTAGTACTTTTGCTTGAATTAAAATATGAGGTTTTCTTGCAATTATTAGGATTTGATTTCTGTCAGCCCTATCTAATCGTTAGGTGATAGTTCATATGTGAGCCACCAACAATATCTGAGCAATCAGCCTGGCTGTGTGCATCAGCTGAAGACAAAGGAATTGATGTGTTCCTGCTGACACAAGGGGAATGGTCAAGAATCTTAATTATATATTAATCATCATGGTCAGCTGGCACAACCAACAAAGTCCCTCTCACACAATCCAAAATAAACTTGGAATAATGATGTCAGAAATGATGTAGAGCTTTTACAATGCCACTGATTTATCTGAAGAAGAATTTTGAGATGGGTGATTAATAGGGAGATTTGCCATTATACACTGTTAAATTTTAAACAAAGTCTAAATATTCTTAGAAGAATTCCCTTTTGTTCTTCCAATAGCAAGCTTAGGTGCTCTAAAGCTCAGGGGATAATTCAGTCTGACCTCTTAAATGTTGCAGATAAGAGAAAGAAATGAAAAAATGCCATATATACCATATGTCTAAAAAGATTGTTAAGTGTATTCCCCTGCCAAAAAAAGATCCAAGCCTTTTTTTCCAACATAGTAACTCTAGCTGGCAAAGCCTAGGCTGAGTGTCCCTCTCCCAACATGTCCTGACCCTTCACATGTCCTGCTGCTTTGCACACAGACGTGGTGCTCCTCTGCTCTTGTCATGGGCGCAGTAACAATCAGTGCCCTTCTGTGTCTCTGTTCCAAACTCCACTTTGAATCCCACTGCTACTTTCCTTCCTTCCCACCAAATGTTTCAGGCAAAACCAGAAGCAGGCCAAAGATTTAAAATACCTGCTCTTGAAAAGGCTGTGGCAGAAAGAGAACAGAGAGATTAATGGGAAATTAGAAAATAAAAGTTCTGGATTAACTAAATAAAACACATCTTCTCTAGCTGAGATTAGCTGTTCTATCTGTCAGCTCTGGTGATAGACAAAGCATGGATGTTTGTGGCAAATGTATGGGGGAGTGTGTAAATCTTCCTTCTGATGTCTGGATGTGGGAGGCACGGCAGGAGTGAGTGCCACAGGGATGTGGATGATTACAGGAGGTGATTTTAGGGATCCTTGAGGCTCTAGAGAGGTATTTGGCTTTCTTTCATTGTCCATCTGGGAAGTGTGCACAATAACAAATTGGGGTTGGGGATATCTCAGGAGGGCATGAAGGGCACTGAAAATCCTCTTGGTTGTGGAAGGGTCTGAGCTCACAGCAAAGTAACAGCACAGACAAATTTTTTGCATTTCTCCCAGTCTGCTGATTCTTTTGTCCTCTGAGTTATCTGGTTCTCAGGGTCAGTAATCCTTGCATACTGACAGATACTTGTGTTTCTGAAGTTTTGCTTTCCTTCTGGCCTTGTGTTTCCTGACAAGTCCCTGAGCCTTTTTAAAAATATTTTTATTTTTCTCCCTTCTTGGCTGCCACCAGGTTATTCCTCCTTCTTCCACCTACTGCTGTGGCTGCTGCCTTCTCAGTGTGTGAAGTACCATTCACATCAAATAAAGAAGGAAGTAGAGCAGGCTTTTAACTTCAGCTGTGGGCACAGCTGGGGGGAGCTGCTTTCTAGCAGCAGGAAACATTGTCTTCTTGTTCTGTAAGAATTTCTGAGGCTGGTTTTCCCAGATCAAAATGTAAAAGAGACTCTACTTCATCCAGAGATTATACTTCATATATGTGTCTATATAGATTCATATATATATACACACACACAAATAATATATTTTCTTTAATCTTGACCTTCTCTCTTCTCAGATGGTCTTCCTCCTCCACCTTAGCAGTGATGGGAATCTCCCTGAGAGACCTGAAGCTATGGAGTGTAAAAACTGGAGAGAGATTATCTTGTGCCTTTTTCTGGCTTTTGTCATCATTCTCCTTTTTGGTTGGATGACAGGGCTGTGATCTAGAGAGAGAGTGAGACAAGCAAACTGGCTGTACTCTGTCCCATTTGGCAGAGAATACTAAGATCTTCTGAAATTAAAGTCCATAGTTTTAATAGCATTTTTGAGACCTCATCTTGCGTATTAGAACTTAGCCAGGTATTAGGTAATTTATATAATAAATTCTCTTCAAAGTGACCCATCATCTTAGTATTTATTTTTTTTTTCCTAGAGGATGTAAGGCATAAAAGCAAGCTTTGTAGTTTTATATCTGTCAGCATGTCACATAAATATCTCAGTAACTACTGATCTTATCACCATAAAACTTCCATTTATACAGTTAGACATGTCATGTTGGTCAGTTGCACAAAAAGTTAAGTACATGCAATATTAAACTCCAACCCATGCCAGCTCCATTAGCCCACATCTTGAAGTTCTCTCTGAACACTATTAGAGAAGTGGGGGAGGAGCAGGAGGCAGCATACAGCAGAATCAGATGAGGATGGACTCATGTTGAAAATTACTGAAATGATGAAAGAGTTTGCAGAGGGATGTTTGGAGTCTTTGCATTTCCCTGAAAATCAAAAGATCTGTTTTCTGTTTGATGAATGACTTTAATAGTTTTAATGACCTCATATAATTTATTTGATTGTATTGTTCATTTTATTAGAAAATCAGCCTAGCAGCGTTTCAAGTTGTATCACCTTTGCATGTCAGAATTGAACTCTGATCTAAACTTGCCATCTTAAAACTTATATTACTTTTTTGCCATTTCTATATTAAGAGTTAACTTCAAAAAATGCTGAAGCTATTATTTTTTTTTTAGGATTCAGACTGGTTCCTAACAGACTTGGCAGGAATGTGTCTTTAAAAAGCAGTGTAAGCAATTACTTTTTTCTAGAGTAAAGTTTGTTGGGAGTAATAGTTTAGAAATTGTGAAATTTATTCATTTGATTTATGTTTTGAAAATTCCCCATGAATACTTCAATTAATACTGTTTTCTAGTCTTAAGTTCTGCTGCATGTTGTGTTTTATGCCCCTTAGAAATATGTTTGTAGAAATATCTTACATAGTAAGGTTATGTGTGAGTCAAGGCATTTTCAGGTTAGATGAAGTTAAAGGACAGTTTTATTAAAACATGCATGCTAATTGTCTGCCTAATGTTATCAAATTAGTTAAATTGAAGTATGGAGACTATAGGAAAAAAAATGACTGAAAATATGTAACTTGGTCCTCTGTGAGGCCTGGAAACTAAATTGGCTCCTCTTGTGCACACATACTTCCACAGATATGCGCAGCAAATTGGAGGTAAAGTAAGGATTTGGTGCCACACACATATATCTGCCTAGGCCAAATTATTCAGCTTCTGGAAATTATAAGAAAGTCACTAACTTTGCATCTTTGTACTTGTTTTTACATTTGTGTAAATGGCAGCACATTATTTCCTCTGTGAAATACAGAGAACATCTCTCATACTTATCTTTACAGAAATCCATGAGGCTGCATTTTTTTGGCAGCACTGATAGCAGAAAATCTTTCTGCTTTCTTTTTCTTTTTGTTAATGATACAAAATCGACTTTGCTATGGTATTCCCTACAGAAAACAGTGCATTAAAAATAACGGTGGTTAAATTTGTATGTGTTCAAGAGTGTTACAATGTGAGGGGTGAGTCCAGTGTTCTGAAACAGTGAGACATGTGCAATGCTGAAAACATGCATGCTGTGTAAAAGCACATAGTTTCCCTAATTTCAGTTAAACCACTTGTGTGTAGTCTCCAATTTTTCATTTATAAAGCTGTGTTTAATTTAAGGCTGGGTTGAGTGTGCTTGTCACTGAGTCCACTATTGGCAAGACTGGTCATTAAAAAAATATTAGAACTAAACTTGATTTGCCAGGATCCCAAATGAAGAGGAATCAAGGAGAAATTTGAGTAGTGGCCTTTTTCCCTTCTCCTGAAGGAGACATTATCAACTCATTAGCTACAAGCCTGCACAGAGGCCCCAACTGTGACTCTTAAAGCAAGAAATACATTTCTTGTGGTTAAGATTGACTTTCAGCATGCCAGCTGTCCCTCTTTTGGAAGGATTGGCCTTATTTTTCAAGTAGAACATGTGCCATCTTGATTACCCAAACTCTTAATTCAATGCTGTTTTATGCTTTGTCTCCTCAAAATATCCCTTATATCCAGCTTTGATTGGTGGGTAGATGTACCAGTACTGATCAGCTTAATTACCAGTGTGAGGCAGCGCAATGCAGACATGAGGTAGCAGCACACCTTTCCCAGCATTCTGAGGTAATTAACCAAAAAATATTTCCCTGCCACCTGTCTAGCCTTGGAGAAAATCCAGTTTTCTTTCCAAGCTATGGGAAGGGGGGATCAGAGCAGAGTTTGGGTAGTAGGATGGTTATCCATGTGGTTTTTGTTCTTCCCAGAGTCATCTGCAATGGTTAAATATGGAGGCTGAGGCCGCTGCTCCCTGTCTTTCCCAGCTTCCAATATTGTATCTGTAGCAAAAATATGTGAAGAATTAAGGTGAGCCATGTAGGAAATCATGAGCTGTGATCTTCCAGGCTTCACAAAGACTGGAATGCTGAATATACCTTTGGATGCATGAAGAACAAGCATCAACAAAGTTTGGATTTACTATGGCCAGGTTAAATTCCTCATTTTTTTTTCTCAGTTATTCAAGGCTTAAACTCAATTCAATAGCAAATAAAAGGCTAATTTTTTTGTGTGTTCAGTGCTTAGCAGAAATATGCTGTTATTCTTACCATGCCTGGGTGAAAATATATATAGTCTAGTTACATTTATTATCTTCAGCAAATTAAATATAAAATCTCTCACACCCAGTGCTTACATTGATAAAGCAATCCAAACCAAAAGAAACAGTATAAAATATCACAAAAACATAATGTGGATAAAACAATGTTGCTTTCGATTTTATTTTTAAATATTTTTGTTTCTTATATTATAGTGAAAAAGCATAGCACAAATTAAAAAGTGATGATAGCAATTCTGGAATAACTTCTGGGTTCTGATGGATTGTAAAGCATGCAAGCTAATGGATGTAGTCATCCATCCATGAAGAAGACTTCTATGGTTAAAGCACGTCAGCTGATCTAAAATATTTTTCTAAGACACTGACATACCTTATGGTTTCAAGTGGTCTTTAACTGGTTTTGATTCAATGAAGATTGTACAAAACAAATAACTTTGCCATTATACTAAAGTCTATTCCTATGTCATGTTTCCAGAAAACAACTCATGTTTGAGACAAGTTCAATTATCTGTAGTTAGATTTTTTATTTTTTTTTAATGCTGGAATAGTTATTCTGCCATGGCTCAGGAATAGCTAATGGAATTTCATTCAAGCCTCGTTTAAAAAACAAAACCCATACTTTTTGGCAGGACACAAGTGGGAAGAGATTTAGTCCACAAGATATATTTTATCCTGGCATGTGGGAGAACAGTTGGTGGAAAATGGTTTCCCCTGTAGCCAGTTAGAAACTTTAACTATCTGCCAGTGATTGCTGTGAATGTGGTGCATGACATATCATGAGAATTCACATAAATAAAATGGGAAAAGCATCCAGTTCAGGACTGCCTCTATGGGAGCGTTGGGAAGAAATATATGATGAGAGGGAGAGAAGAGCTTTATAATCAAAACTTCTAAGAGTAGACCTCTGGAGCCCTGGCTGGGATACTGAGACCTTCTGCAGTAGTTGTCTTTGGATTACATTTATTACTTTGTCTGCCCTCAACTGAGGATAATGAGGAAGGTTAAAAGGCAAGTTACTGTTAGTGCCTACAGGCTCATTGTTCAGAATTGCATTACCTGTAACTATGACACTATGATACAAACAGAACGTATGAAATCTGAAATTTAAAATTGTTGAAAAAAGTTTTGAAAGTATCCATAGACTATGAAAATTTCTAAGGAAGGTAAGTGTTAAGATTAAGCAAAATTTAAGTGTCTACAGTTTACCACTCTATTGACTTTTTCTAGTTAGATGTGAATTCATGACTCTTATCTATGTTTCTTTAATCTTTTTAGCCAGTTGAAATTTCTGATGAATTTTGGAAGTTCAAGCAAACTTTATAAAAACATCTCCCTCCCACTCATGCTATTTAATTCCTTCTTGATTCACTTGCTCTGCGGTACCTGTGGCTGTAACTGAGGTCAGAAATAGTGCCACAGTTACTAAGCTATATGTTGAGACCCCAGGCATTTGACTGGAAAGTGGAATTTTGCAAGAAGTATGCCCCACTTATTCAGTTTTAGCACAAATACACATTAAAGCTTTTAAAGTTTACAGCCATGATGCTTGCAGAGGTGGTGGTAGTTGGCCCATGGTGGGCTGCTGTCTTTGTGGCCATGGGAGGTTTTGAGGTCTCTTGACTGCTTTTGATGAAAGTGTGTGAAGCTTTTCTGTAGTTTCACCTTGCCTTCCCAGACACCCCAAGCCTTCATCTGAGGCCTGGTGAGATGGGTGAGTGAAAGGTGTTCAAGCTCTCCTGTGTGTGCAGAGGGCCTGAATGGACGATCAGGCATCATGGAGATCAATGGATCTGAAAGAACCAGGAGGCCTCTCTGGTGATTCTGGGGTGAATCTGATTCTGATTTGTTACCTGGACAGCTGCATTCAAGGGAGAAAAATCCCAGTCAGGCAGGAGCTTGAACCTGTGCAAAAGGCAAAAGGCTCCTGCAGTGTTGATGCTTTGCGAAGAGATGCGTTGGAAACCTGTGGGGAGCAGGGCCTCGCCCTCAGGTGGCAGCAGGCAGGGGGTGCCCATGGAGCCAAGTGACAGCCTGAGCCCCTGGGAAGTCCTGGACCTCCCAGGGCAGTTCTGGACCTCTCTGGGCAGTGCTGGGCATCCCTAGGCAGTTCTGGACCTCCCTGGGCAGTGCTGGGCATCCCTGGGCAGTTCTGGACCTCTCTGGGCAGTGCTGGGCATCCCTGGGCAGTTCTGGACCTCCCTGGGCAGTGCTGGGCTGAGGGTCCAGGGGCAGAGGGGCAGGAGGCTCCTGGTGTTGTCTGGACCGGCAGGTCTCCAGGTGTCCCACATTTCCCACAGCAAACCTCAACTGCTTGGCAGCGTGAGAGCAGCAGTGAGGGAAGAGCAGCAATGAGGGACATCAGGCTTCTCAGCCTCTTCCTGAAGTAGGGTGTCTGTGTTTCTCTGATCTATTGGTTTGGGTCGTTTTCTTTTTTGTTTTATTTCAGTAAAGAGATTTGCCACTAAATCTCTTGCAGATTTCTGCTCCAAAATAAGCAGCTCCTGGAGTTTTTTTGGTGGTAACAGAGGTATGCACACCATTCACACCTTCAGGAGGAGCAGCAAGCTCAGCAGTTTGGGCCTGACAGACTCATAGCAAGGCTGGAGTTGGAAAGGACCTTAAAGATTATCCAGTTCCAGCCCAACCTCTCCAGGCTGCAGTAGGAGTTGGGGGTCCCTCACAGAACTCACACCTCAGAGAGACTTCACTGGTTTGACATTCCTTGCATCACACAAAGAAACACTTCAATCCCTCTCATTTGAGGCCATTGACTTCTGTGTGCCATGCCAGAAAAGTTGTTGAGAAATAACTTTGAAAAATCCTCAGAAATAAGAATGTACTTTGTCATACCCTCAGTTCTTCAGTGATATTTGTTTAAATGCATTATTTAAATTACTATCCATTTTTAGTTGAAATGACTACTGAGATCATTAATCATTATAAAAGCATTAATTAAATAAATATCTGATTTGCTGATTTTTCATATTCACTACTTTACAAGCATGTGGGTTAGATGAAGAAAAAAAAAACTTCTGTGTTGTCTAAATCCTTTTTGTTGTTCTGCTTATTGTTTATCTGGCCCTTGTCCTGTGTCAAACTCTGAGGGGTGTATGCCTGTGATATTGAAAAAATAAGCTCAGCAATTTTTAGTTAGCTCTTTGTCATGCCCCAAAATGACTCTTTTGGATACATTTTCTGACCCAAATTACAAGCATGGACTTCTGGCTTAGATAAGGAATAGTCAGTTTGGGATTTTCTTTGCCATAAGAGTTTTTTGTTCTGTTTCGTAACTGTGCTGGAGAATTTACATCTGGGACTCCATGTCTTTGTTTCAGTGTCTGTATTTTAAAAACCCACTTATATTTATTCAAGATCCTGATGCAAATACATTGAAGGCAAGTTAGATTTCTTTCCCAGTGGGAATTTATACTTTAATTCTTTGACTCGTTCTTGAGAGAAAGAGAGACCTTAGTGTTATATAATGAAATAATTCATGGTACAATTAGTGTGATGGTGGAGAACAGCAACATGATATGCTGAATTTAAATAACTGAAACTGATCAAGAGGGACATCAGCATTAAATGCTCAATAGGATTGACGTAACAAATACAAGATTGCCACTGCATTTAAGTTAAAATACTGTCATCTGCTGATATATTCCAGGCAAATTTGTTGATAGACTAAACATTTTGATAGTCTTTCCATTATTTCTTTGAGCCATCAGCTTTTAATTTTCTCTTTCTAGTTAATATACTTGTGTATAATTTAAACAGAAAACTGTTCTGTTTCATCATAAAAGATTTGTCTGTTACTTTTGGTGTGTAAATCAAGTGGACAGCAAAACATTCTTGAACTTGTTTTTTGAGGCATTTGTTGACAACAACAGGAAAAGAGATCACAGAGACCGCCAATAAGTGTGGACATCAATTATTTTTTAATTGTATAGGAGTACAGTACACTAATTAAAACTAGTATATCTTGCAATGCCAAAGGCAAAATTAATTATTAATTTTTATTAATATTCAGAAGTAGCACAAGGAATACATTAAAAAAGATTTTGTGGCTGTGACTGAGATCTTGTTTTGCTTTATATTTTAGTGAAAATAGTATGTTAGCTAAATTTGAATAGTTAAATATGCATCCAAGAGATTTTAGGCATTGAACAAGAATGTTCTCTTTAGACTAGTTGCCCAGTGACAGAATATAAGTAGGAAAAATTCTTTAAAAATTCTGGGGCTTTGGTTTAGCTTGTTTACTGACAAGTATAAATACACGTTATCCTGCTGTTGTTATTGTAGATACTATAATTATTGGGTTGTTTATTTTAGTTATGATATCTTGTACCAGTAGAATTATCAGCTTTCCACTTCTTCTAAAGTCCAACTCAGCAAATTATATCTGTCCTGCACTGACTTGACAAACCTGATGTGCTTCTGGACAAAGTTACTTCTCTTTGATCAAGGATCAAGCGATTTGTTTATTTACTTCTCCCACAGGTGAAGCTTCAGTCTGCTGTAGATAACTCATTGGGAAACCTCCAATCTGGTTCAGATGTTTTATCAGAAAGGAAGCTCTTCAAACTAAAAAAAAAAGTCTTTCCCAACCATTATAGACAAAATATTAATAGGCTTTTAATACACCTGCTCAGCAGGGTAAGTTATGGAATGCAACGTTTTATTTTTTGGAATTCACAAATGTTTTTAAAAAAAACTTCTGCAATAAGTTGTGCTTAGCTTTATTGAAGTGAGCATGGGAAAAAATCCAAAAGAAAAAATGGTGACTGTTGTGAAACTTTTGTAAAAAGCTTGTGTCTGGTGCTGTTTTGAAAGTTAAGTCTGACTGTAATGGGAGTGGTGTATTAGAAATCTTATTGAAGTAGCTGCACACTGTTGTGAAATTTTTCTAGACTAATGATATTATTTAGGATCAGACAGGCAAAGTTTTAGTTTGTTGTTTTTTGTTTTGTTGTTTTTTTCTTTTACTGGACCTGGAAATATTTCCCTCTCTCTGATCTTTACATAGAAGCATATTGAGCTCTTCATCTCACTTAGTGTCAATTATAACAATTCCTGTAGTTATTTGTGTACTCCATAGAAATATGGACAAAGATGGCTGTATTTTAGTATTTCTTTAACAAAAATCTAAATATCTCCCATATCATATACACTTTAGAGGTGCAGAGCTGCAATTCAGAATTTAGCTTTCACTTCGCTCAAGCACCTTGATCTCCTATTATAGCAATACATATAATATGATTTTAGCTTAGAAACTGAATTTTACAAGTTTGGTTGTTACAAATACCCAGAGCTTTCCTGTTACTTTGTTATAACAAAGCAAGGCACTAGAAAACTTAGTTTTCTAATATTCTATTTGTGTGTTCCATGTAAGTGGAGATGCTGTTCTTGTTCCCTTCTAAAACAGCTGGGTACCTCAGAAAAGTCAAATTGTGCCCTCCCCTTGAGCTGCAATTTTGTTAACTAGAGAAGTGGTGATAATGTTCAGTTTAAGTCTACTTCCAGGTCTGTGTTGCCTGTGGATTCCTACTTCTTCAGTACTCTGTCCAAGACCTGGAAAATGTTTTTAATTCCCATATATCTCTGTGCTGGTGTACATGCATGCATGTCACAGAATAGTGAAGAGGAGGAAGCCACTAATTCACTCTGCTGTCTTCCCAGAGGAATCAGCATATGTGGGAAGAGTGGGCTCTTGAAGGCAAACACTGCTCTTCATTCTACTTTGAAGTGCTTGCCTTACCAGCTTGTCAGTAAAAACTGACAAAATACAACTCACTTCTAAAAAGATAAATAAAAACTTTTCAAAAAGTTACCTATCACTATGCTAGAAAAATATCTCTCAGAGCTGCTTTTTGGTAATTCTTCTGCTCCCTGTCCTGAATGTATTGCTTTCTCAAGTGAGTTCTGTGGTTGTCCAGGAAAACTAGAGAACACCTTATGGAATAACATCAAAGGGAGGCACTTGACAAAGACAAGCAATTTAGATGCTCAGTTCTGGGAATGTATTGACTGAAGATGAAAGCTCTTTAGGGAAGAGACTTTGTCTTCTATTTATATAGAATCTTGCATAATTTAACAAATGTTGGGGACACTATTAATCTCATCTAACTTTAGATGTCTACAGTGTAGATGTCAATCTTAAGAGAAGATCAATTGCACTCTAAAAGTGTCTGTTTCTCTCCACTGACTATAAAGGGAGCCCTCACAAGTAGCTCAGGTGCAGATGGATTCATCTATATTTGGGCAGATGAATCCTGCTCTAAAATGCTTTCTAATGTGACAAAATAATAGTAATTGATATTTTAAAAAATCGTGGGAATGTATTTCATTCTTAGAGCAGCTCAGAGAATGAATGGCAGCTGCTGGTTTTGCTTAGTATTATATTCAACAGTGAAGTGCTGGGGGTTGGTAACATATCCACAACAGCATCAATCCATTCATAGCTTCTTGAAACGTTAGTTCAGGATATAAATATGAAGTAATTTGCTTGCTCAGTGCAAAAGAATAAAGCTGAACACCTGAGTTGTCAATACCATAATAGCAGTTCAACAGGAAATGCTGTCTCCAACTGAAAAGACAAAACAGTATAATTAAAATCCTTATGGGAATTACAGCAAAAACTTTCCTATACTGCTCTTGCTGAGCCCTCTGGATCAGCTGATACTGTTTTTGCACATCTCAGAAACTGTTTACTGGAATTTTTTGGAGTTGAAATACTGTTTTGAAATATGAAAGAACATCATGTTCTTCTACAGCAGCACCTGTGTCTTATTAGTGGCAAGTCACTATGCTTAAAAGTTGGCCATGAAGAATCTACAAGACAGTGAATCAGCCATCTGCTCAGCAAGGAGTGTTTTAGCCAGCAGAGATGGACTGATATTGCTCTTTCATACAGTGGGCATAAAATTCATGGCTGGAGCTGACCTCTATTAGAATGCAGTCCATTCAAGGTAAATATATGACAAGCTATTCCTAAAGCTGCTTTAATTGCTATGTGGGAAAGTAATACAAGAACATCCGGAGGAGCATCCTATGGTAGATATATGGACCTGTGCTTAACTGAATTATTGTAATCTCAATACACCTTGAGCAATATTCCAGGCAGCCAGTTTTGTCTTGCTCACCCGTAAGGGAAATTGTAGGAGAGACATAAAAATGCATGTATGAGAAACAGGGGAAAATTACTGATCTATGAGGCTAAACAGATTTAGTGTCAGTTGGTATGGAATACCTGGATGCCAAAATAACCAAGCCTAGGTTCAGACTTACAAAACATGTAAAAAACCTCACCAATTTCCTTAAAAACTATGTTGTGAGAAACCGGAAGACTGAATTCTTAAATATTTAAATTATGTGTGTCTGAGAAAAATTAACAAGTAATATCACACAGCACTAGGTATCTATAGGATGTATGATGCCACCCATATTTTTCATACTTCTGTTTTTAATTGTTTCTTCCATGAATAGCTTTTCAACTGAATAAGTATTCTTCATTTCTAGAGAATGCCTTTTATGAGGGTACGAATAGGAAGTTAAAAAAGATTTACTATTCCAATTCTCCCACAATCATCAAACCCTTAAACCAGCTCTAAAAAATCCCCTTGTTTTTTTCTAAGAAATGAAATCAGCATGTTTAGGTTTTGAGAAATTCTATACTGAATACAGTTCCATATAAAGATTCTCTATGCTTGTGTGGGAAAGCATCAGAAATGTAAAAGCTGTCCTTTCCAACTCCTACTGGATTTTTTTCATTTTAAGATGTATTTATCATGCCATCCAAGTGGGATGATCTCTTCACAACTGATTATTATGAAGAAAAGAATCAGTCCTGGTTAGATGGGATTTTCTTCAGAAATGCTTTTTGCTCAGGGAATACCTGGAAATGGAAAGAAAAGGAGGATGTTCTGGAGGACTTAAGATCAAATCTGCCTCTGCTTGTATCCAGTTTTTCAATGTTATCCATCCTCTCTGCCTTAAGTTGCTCTCAGATTCTTCATACCAAGTGGTGCTTGCAGTCATTTCTATCTGCAGTACTAAGGAGTATTGCTGTATTTTAACTATTTATAAAAGTTGAGGTTAAAATAATTCCCTGTTTCACACTCATGGACAACCTTCTCACAAGCTATGTGATTTTTCCTGACCTTAAAATGAAATTCAACTTTTTAAAACCTGTCAAGCAAATACTGTTTTAGCACAGCCTTCATCTAGGTGTATGTGTTCCTGCATAACTAACTTGCTTGTTTTATTAAAAAACCCAAACTGACAAACTTTTAATTTTTAACTTGTTTGTATTCCTGTTTAAGTACAGATACAAAACCACTAAGGTAGGGCAAGATGGATTAGGTCCATTCTTTGCACCTTCTGCATATCTGTGTACAAGGAATTACCTTGAGGCAGCCCAAGAATTAGTACAGGGCACAGTCACAGAGACAGGATGAAGAGAAGAACCAGCTCAGCTCTCAGGTTGTGCCTGTGTAGCTGGCATTCACATTTACATACATGAAATGAACACATTCGTTTGGGAGTCACAAAAAAACCCTGAGTCAAATGGCATTTTGCAGATTTTTCTTCAGAGCAGAACTGCCACTTTAATTGAAGGCAACCAGTGAAATGAATGCTGTATTTTCAAGAGACATCACAGAGTGCAAAGGTTGTGAACAAAGCAGTAACAGCTACAATGAGCCACCAGAAGTAATAGCGAAAACTGTCTTCTATAGCATATGCACAGTTCAGGCCTTTTCTTCACACCTCAGAATGCAACAAGAATATCCATCAAACTCAAGCTGTTGCTCTACCAGTGGAGATGTATTTCAAATAGAGAGTGCAGGCAGTTACCTGGGAAGATCATCTCTTCTGTAAACAACTGAGATCTATGTGTAGCTCTGGTGTAAACTCCTCATTTTCTCTTGAGCTGCTCACCCACCTGCCAGAGCTACAAGAAGGGGGCCTCTGTGTTGGAATATTGATTTTTGATGAGCCCTTCCTTTTAAAATATCTATAAATTTGGATAGCTAATTTCTAAATTTATAATCAGTGTATAATCAGTCTCACTAATTTAAATGACTAAAACCTGAGCTGTCCAGCAAAACTATATGATGTCTGAGTTTGCATTATGGATGTATCAAATATTTTTGTCCTTAATTTCCTCTTTTACATCTGAACCACGATGAACAGCTCCTACCTATGCATGTGAATGGCAAGAAGTTTTGCTCAGCAATCAATCTAACTGCAATGCATATTCCATACTGTAATTTTACTTATAGTAACTCAGAACACTCAGAATTATGTCCATTCATGAGATATCATGTAATGGTTAAATCTGTGTCTCTTACCCCCCTGGAAGGTTGTCTGTCTTCTTTACTGTCTTGTTATCAAATATTCAAAGACAGAACTTGAGAATTTCCCAACTTGAGTTCAGATCCTACTTGACCTGTGATTTTCTGGGTGTGGACAAAATTTACCAGCTGATCTTTCAGTGAAAAATTTAAGATATTGTTAGAATGGTGTCTTAAATACATTCCAATGTAAATTTAAATCTGTACATTGCAGTGATCTTGAAAAATTTCTTAATTGCTTTGACTTCTGATAACATGCAAACATTGTCACTAGAAATGGCATATGCTATATTTTGAATAGAAAAAATTGTCTCCTATCTTTGCACATGTTTTTCTGCTGTTAATCATGGGCTTTTTAAAAGCTCAGCTTGTTCTTATGTAAGACTGCTCCTTCAGAATTTGTTAGATTTGCGTTTATGAGTAATTTTTAGATGCTACTGATACGCTTGCTTTTTTTTTTTATTGCATGGGGAGAAATCTAAGAATGCAGAGGAATTTTAGTTTTCTCAGGTTTTGTAATTAATTGAAGAATTAGTTAATTTCCAAGTGAGAATTCACGTTATCATCTTGAATGAGATTCTAGAACTGTTGCACTGAAATTTCATGGAAACCAGTAAATTTGTACTCTGTCAAACTTTGCAAGCACATAAATCATTGAGACTCTGTTCTCTCATTCTCAGCTTAATCAAGTGAAAATTCCCTTTCATAATCTCTAGTCTACAATAGTAAACTAAATAGCAGATCATTAGAATAATTAGAATTCTAGTGGCAAACAAACAAGCTCTCATTATTGTTGCATGTGAAGTAAAGCTCTCAACTCATAATTCACTTAAAATTCTTCAGATTTAAACAGAATATCATGATGTTTTCATGAACAAGAGAACAAATGAAGCCTGACCTCTCAGGCAGAAAACCTTTATCTTCTCTGTTCACCACACCATGCCTGGGCAGGGTCTGGCAGTGCTGGGAGTAGATGGGAGATGACTGGGCAGCTGACTTCTGCTAAATGGAGGAAAGTATTGTGTCTGCCTTTTCTGCACATAGGAGAGATGCTACAGAGGTCTTTCTTCATACAGCTAATTTTCATGAAATCTGTATTGCTATAATTACCTCTAATTATGCTGTGTCACATAGGGCAATGAATCCAAAAGTGATTAGGGAGAAAAGGAAGGTTGGGCAGTTAACATAGGCTATAATTTCATTCAGTTTTCATCTTCAGAATTACTACTTGCTTCTCATTTTACCTCTGTTTCTCTTACAACACTCTACCGATTTCCAGCTATGTTTATGTTTCTGTTCTTAATGGTCTTTTTTTCCCATGTACCATTTTCAACACTTTTTGTGTTTGGAAGGTCCCATCCCAGACTTGGATTCCTGATCCTCCTAATCCTCCAGCTCTATGATACTAAACCCTCTTTGTTGTTTTAACAAGCCATGAAACACGAAATTTCTTTTTCCTTAGCTTTTCCATTCCTCTGCACTTAATTTTTTAAAAATAATATCTCCCCATCTTTACTTCCATTCTTACCAAGAAAAGTTTCTTGCCAGCAGTGCTCTAATAGGCACTGCTCTGGTCATAGAGGTTGGAATATGCAATTAGTGAAAAAGGGCTCCCATTGCGAGATGCAGTCATAGAACAGGAATTTATCTTCTCCCTAGCTGATCTGATCCAAACTTCCTGTGTTTACTGTGCTACAGCTGCAGCTCTTGGTCCAAGAAGGGTGGCTCTGAAGAAGAAGATGAGGTACACTATTTCTCTGCATACTTTGCAAATGTCAGGGCATGACCAGAGGAAGATTTACTGATGCTCTTCATCCTTCTCTCATCTTGTGAGTCCTCTGATGCTGCCTGTTCTCATTTCTGCTGCGTGAGGGGGCTGTGACTGAAAAGTGTTTCTTTTATGAAATACTCTTGTCTTGCACTGAGATGTTCCAGGAGCAGGGAATGGTTGGGTGGCCTTGCTCTTCAGAGAGGAAGGAGTTTTGGAATTCAGGACTTTGAGAAAGGTGCTCTAAACCACAAAAATGCTTGGCCTAAATGTACAAACTTCTTACTGTCAAGTATAAATAAGCTGCATTGCCTTGCAATGAGAGCATGCTGAAGATCATGTAGTCCTGCATATAATGACATTCCTAGGGCAGCCTGGTCCATTAGGAGAATTTAAAAAAAAAAAACACAACAAACAACGGGAAACATTTACATACAAGCCAGCACATATTAGTCAAGACGTGTTCAGAATACATTAAAAATCCCAGTTTACTGGAGTCAGCATAGAGCAGTGAAAATTCACTCCTAGGTACTATTTTCCCGCAGCCCCTTTGTTATAGCAGGCAGATCAGGCTGGGCACAAGGCTTGTGCCACAACCCCCCTAACTGGGGTGGGGCATCTGGAATACTTCAGGTTTGTCCAGATTTAATACATCCATTGACTCTCTTACAGCTATCATTTGGTGCAAAATACTTCAAGACAAGGAACGTAAACACAGACTGTTCTGGTCATGTTCTGCTTCAAAGTACCTGAGAAACAGAGGCTGCTCCCATAGCATCAGCCTGTAACTGTGGCAAAAAATATGCACAGAAAATCTGGGGCCCCTGTTCATACCTGGATAACGAATCCTACCTCTGGGTTGGTAAATGCAGTGCTAAAAGCTACAAAAGAATATGGACTGTGTCTTTCCCTATGAGATTCAATGAAAGATGAAATGAAAGTGAAAATATAAAGACTTTTGGCCCTCATCTCTTATCTGTGGCACCTTTTCCAGGCCTAGCATCCAGCAGCTCCTCTTCTTAGCCAAGGACACTTGCTGTTCACAACAGGGCAGTTTTTCTGCCATAACTCTCCAGTCCTGGCAATAGGGAAAAAGGAGGTTCAAACAGGTTAGAAAGGGTCTAGTGGAGTCCATTGTGGTGTCAGGTTGCTGTCTGTAGTTTCAGTTATCTGACTACTCCCTCCCAGTGAGCCTGCATGTCTGGATACCAAAGAAAGAAAACACAATTCCCCGAGCTTCAAAAGGTTCCCCTTGTTTTCTCTGAGTGAGTTGCTAGAAGGCCTGTTTTGGTGTCTTGGGTCACTATAAAAGGTCCAAAAAGCCAGATCCACATCCTGGCTCCTTGTAAATATTTCTTAAAGTAAAAGAGAGTGACACTGTGTGTGTGTTTGGGGGGGGGGGGGGGGGGGGGTTGTATCACCAGGAAATGTTATGGAACAAGCCCCGTAGTTTTGTGAGCCCAGGGTGATTTTGGATGTTGGGCTCCCCATGCAGAGTCCTTCAGAGGGCATGTAAGGATTCCTAGGCCGTCTTGAGTCTTCCTAATGATCCTTCCACCACTGGTGATGCTTCAGAGCCCTGTGGATAAGAAATATGAAACTGTTGAGGGATTTTTTTCCTTTAGTAAGTTAGGACAATGTAGATGCAAGACTTGTTACAGCTTCCAGGAAGAACGGGGAGAAAGTAACTTCTAAACTGAGGAAAAACTGCAGTAGCTAAAAGGAATCCATTTTAACAGATAGTGAGGAATGGAGTGCCTACTCCTAGCATTGTGAGCAGGAAAGAAAGGATCTCCAATTTGATGATTAGTGACAAATTTGTGTGAGTTGGCAATTCTTTGAAAATGAAATTTATTAAACTTGAAATAAAATGTTCACCCCTGAATGAACACCTCCTTTTGTAAGGTTCTAAGATTTTGCTCATGGGCTTTCTTACTGCTATTCTCTTGTTTGAATGAATGTACCCTTAAGGCCAAATCCATATTGCTGAGTTATTATGAAATACAGACTTTGTCTCCATGTGCTCCTTGACTTAGCTCAACAAATGACACCTGTGTGGTAATTTTGAAGAGAAAGGCTGAGGAAAGACAGAAAGAGGAGAAAGGTATAGCTGGTGGGCTGGTGTTATGATCATTTGAAGGCACTGCAGCTTTTTGTGTATTCCAGTACGTGTGCACCTGTAGGTGCATTTTGTTCCTGCCATTATCTAAGTTGATATGGATAGCAGTAGGAGTTTACTTACAATCTTAGGGATTGTATGTACTTAAACACTTTGACCAACAGATTTTACGTGTGTTTTTAAAATCTGTTAAGGAGAAATGTGATTAGGAAATAGCAAATTTTCTCACATGGTGAATTTTTTAATCCTAAAGGTTAAGTTCAAGCTTTCTCAGCATATTGACGCGAGGAATTACCCATTAATTAAATAACATGAGTCATATTCTACCGTTGATTTTTTTTATAAATTTCTTGCTGTTTGATTTTAATTAATGGGAGTTCTGTACATAGAGGATTCAAGAAAAGGTCCAGTGTTTAGAATCAGAACTATAAAGTAAAACATGAATATGGTTGTGTGGTTTGCTAATTGCAGTAACGATTGCCATCAGAGCCTCCCACACTGTCTGTGCTCAGGCAAGATTGCCATATGTCACAGGAAGCCTTGCCTGAGCAAGGACAATCAACCTCAGAGATGATTCACTGTTATTAAAATGAAACACAGCTTCTAATGTCTTTGGAGAGTATTGAAAAACTTGAAGGTAGGACAAAGTAAGGTGTATTTACCTCCAAATTCAACCTGTATTTTAATCAATAGGTTTGGCATTTTCATGGAGGACTGCAACTGCCAGCATCAGGAAAGTTTGAAAGAAGGCTCCTGCTCCTCATCATCAGGGCTTGATGCACGAAGCTTTGCTGATTTCTCACTGCCAAGGCAGGTAAATGTATTTGAACTAATGTCTGCAGCCCTGGATCAGAAGCAGGGCTGCACTCTGCTACATATAATTTCAATGGAAATAAGGCAGTGTTCTCTGCAAAGATCACACACAGAGTCTAAAATAGTGTCAGTGCTGAATGTTTGTCTGTGTGTGGAGGCTTTTCCATGAGACAGAACTGTGCAGTATGGTTCTTTTCATAACACAATGAACTTTGCTGCTCTGAGAAAGTATCTTCAGTGCTCAGGAATCAGGAAAGAAAATTTAGATTGGCAGGGTAACGAGCGGGCATAGTCAACATGCAGTCCTTAAAAAGATATTTGAAAGGAAGCTCATAAGTGCTGCTTTGCTTATTTCATTGTATTCCTCCTGCTCCACTCTGCAGCTCTTTATCTGGGTATACAGAACAGTTGACCTTATTAGAAAACAAGAACAGCATATTTTATGGCATCAAGAGTCCACTGAGACCAAAACCAGAGATGCCATCTCCCAGAAAACTGTGATCCTCCCAGGATGACTCCTCGGCTGGCTCCTGGTGTATGCAAGGAGCAGCCTCCAATCAGCCAGCCTGTGGGACCAGTCATTAACTCACTCTGACCAACCTTCTGTCTTAAAAAGGATCAGGATAGCTGGGCTAGATCTGCCACAGTGCCTGCTTTTTTTTCTTTCCCTAGTTCTGTTTGTCTTGCAGGATCGAGTCCTAGTTGCATAATTACGCTTTCCAGAATTAAACAGATAAATTGGCCTTAAAGAGATAATGTTAACATTGGGAGCAGCATCAGGTTCTTAATAAATTGAGGGGCATCAAAAGTGGTGATTTTCTAAACATTAATTTCCATAATTGTAATTTTTTAATGAATTTTCAAAACAGACTGTACATTCAGCTGAAAGTCAGCAGCTTCCCTCTGCAAAGGCTGGTTCCCTCTGTCTCTGCATGCTGCAAACATGCACATTACAAGCTGTGGATAAATTTTCTTCCAGCCCGTGTCACAGCAAGCTCTCCATATCTTTGTACTGCTCCCCTCAGTATATTTGGGATTAACTTACACCACAAACACATCCCACTGTATCAGAGAATCTTACGTGTATGATCTGTTCTGGTATGGCATCACACAATACAGTCACCATGTAAGGCAGAAGCAACAATTAAAATTGATGCTATCCATTTAAATATCAATGATTTTAATAAGATTTACTTTGAAAGTGTAATGTGACTGACAACCAGTGATTATTTTAAATAACTTTTGAAGCTAAGAAGCTAACAGCAGTGGACACTGTGTGTGTATATGCAGGGGTCTTTTGTACTGCTTGGAGGTTGCTTAGCTGACACCCCAAATCAGGGAGCATTGTTTTTCAAACTAATTTTTATTGTCATCCAGTTTATTCTTTTTCTCATGCTATGTGTCCCTTGTATCAATTCTAGACTAAAATAGTGCAAAAACAAAAAAAGGTAATGGCACTTTCCACAGTATTTCAAAAGGTTTTTAAGTGGAAAAAGGTATTTAGTATTTTTAATAAGCATCTTCAATACTATTGAGTTGGTTTCTTTGTTCATATCACAAGATTAATTATGCTGTCAAGCACTTTCAAGGCCTGCTTAACAAAGATTCAGTGATATAATGGTTTGCTTCGCATTGCCTTTTTTCTGCATAGCAATCACAATCAGCATTAGACAATTTAAAACCCTTTCACAAGCCGGAAGTTCTGAAGAGCCTTTTAATCAACAAAAGTAATTTTGCAAACAACTAGATACAGCGTTTTTCATATTAACTAACTTGTATTAAACTCTGCTATGTGCTTGAATCTCTGGTTCTGGTAATGGATTATTCAGATTTGCAAGAGACTAAAAGTGGGGAACACAAATAGCACAACATACAGTTTTGTACCCCATGAAAATTGTAATCTCATGCCATTCTCCAGCTTAATATAAGCATTGTATTAGTACTTCACTGCAGTTCCATATATTTTCATTTTCTCTTAATATGTTGTCATTGTATAATTACTTATTTTTTCTAAATGCCTGGAAATGTAATCCTTGTTTTAAGGGAGACCACTATTTCTATAGGACAGGTTAGAAATCAAATCCTAATACACTACAAGATTCTGAAATTCAAGTTACAATAGGGAATTCTGTTTAGAAACACTTGCCTTCTAAAATCATCGAGCTCAAGAATGTTTTATTCAGTAATTTTATTGCCATACAGCATTGAAAGAAATCCCACATGATTTAAAAACACTTATTTGATGGAGAGATTGTAAAAGCAAAAACATACTACGATGCCTTTTTTTATTTTGTCAAGCACATAAATAAATGAAACCAACCTGTTAATGACACCTTTAAAACACTCTTTTTTTTTTTCCCTAAACTGCTAGAAGCATTAATTTGTACTGTTGCTGCATGTGGTAATTAGCAACTTCAGCAGTGATTTTCTCTGCCCTAAACCTTTCGTGTTTGACACTATTCCAGCCTGGGAGAGGAGTGACCCTGGGATACAGTGCTACAGGACAAGTGGAGCAAATCCTGTCACAAGAAATAACAGGGTCAGAAGACATTGCTAATGAAGTCATAGCAACTGGTTTAAAGAGCCAATCAGAGAAGGCAACAATCTGTAAATGAGGATATAATTAGCAGAAAAAATAACATGCTTTGGTTGGATTCTAGGGGAGCCAGTAATGAAGGCGATGACTGGATATTGAGAGAGATTCCAAAAGATTAGAGCAAACATTGTGCAACAAAGAATACCTAATTAGCAAAAAAGTGAATATGCCTTAATTAGAAGAAAAATGTATGATTGAAAGACATGGAGTAGGATTTTAATATTAATATAATAATAACTATTAGCCCAAATATCCAGGATGAACAAAAAGCCCAATCTTCACTTTTTTTTTGCCTTTACCATTTTGATAAATGGTCGTGAAGAAGATGGACTGTAAATTCATATCGTGGCTGGGACATTAATACTATTAAAACAGACAATTTTGAGACAGTAATTTAATGGGTTTCCACCCAATTTACACATTTACTACCCCTAACACAGCGCTGCAGACAAAGCAGAGCTGTGTCTTTTGGCTGGCCTTAATGCTCTTCTGGTGTGAGGAAGTAATTAAGGAAAGAATTTCAGGTGGGTGTCCTGTGGCATGTGAGCTAATGCTTGGTCCAGATATCTGCTAATAGGAAGGAACCCTGGGTGGCTCCTCATACAGAAAAAGAATCAATGGTGCTGAGGCCTTGATTGTGTGTGCATAACCACTACACTGCTGCAACTTGCATTTATGTGTTGCTGTTTGGTTAATTTTTCTTTGGTTTAGTTGGGTTATTTGCCTTTTTTGTTTTTTACTTTTTTTTTTTCTTAAAGTAGGGACTGATCCAAAATTCATTAAATGCAAAAGAAAAGCTTCCAATAAGTGCACAGGCTTCTAGATCAGACTCGGAGTGAGCAGAAACCCTGGAAATTTTATTAGTAAAAATTAAACATGTTATTATCCTGAACATAATAGATCCAAATAGAAGAATCCCATAATGGATTGTGCCAGTATAGTATATGCACAGTATTTATGGCTAGCAGTGATGAAAAGTATAATGTTCTACTGCTTATCATTTTATTACAATAGAAAAATCAGGACTCTAACTTGTTAATAATTTTTCACCTTTATAGACATCTAAATGATATTATATTTCCTCCCTTTTTCTCTTTACAAAATGGTTCTAGGATATTGATTGTCATTTATTTTTACTCATGATATTTAATTGTCATAATTAGCAATCCATGTCTCATTCCCTATCTTAAAAATATCCTGTCAATTTTATAGCATATTTATAGATTAATTTAAATGTATAATTTAATTTATTACTGCATACCTTTGGTTTGTCTGTAACATTAAAATACTTATGGTACAGAATATTTTAATTAAAACTATTCATCAAATGAAGTCCAGGTAGCATCCTTATCCTTGTTTGCAGTAGGGGGTTCTGGCAGTGAAAGCAAGCAAAATAATGGGTCAATTAAAAAAAATCTAAATATAGCTTTTTCAGAGATCTGATTGCTTAACTCAAGGTTAAAAAATAAAAAGAAAGAAAAAATAAATAAAGAAAAACGTGTTTGTCAGCGGATTTCACAATTTAAATTATGATTATTTTTTTCCTCTTGCAGACATCAAATTTGCTAATGTCATGGCCAAAGCAGAAGTAAAACTATATAAGAAATGGGCTTGAATTTTCATGTGTGACATATCTCAATTTGACAGTGTCTGCAGGAAATTGGGATATTGTTTTCAGAAGGTTCTTCTTGTGAAAGGAGCTGTACTGTGCTATTAATTTTTTTCTAACATAGAGCAATTCACCCTCTATTTATGAGAATCAAACTATTTACCCTTTTGGGTCAAGTGTTTCTTCATATTTAAAAAAGGAAAACTTTTAATGATATTTCTAATAAACTAAGAGTTATTAGTTTGCTGTGCTAGGGAAAAAATACAGCATAACACTGTGATGAAAATCCCACCTCCAGCACAACTGAATCAAGGTTTTACTGCAGCTCTCAGTTGACAGAAGGTCTACCATTCTTTTGCCGTGTATGCTATTAATTCACTTTCCAGAACTGTCAGGTACTAGGAAAGTAAGAGAAATATACTAAAAATATCAAGGTATTTCTCTTCTTCCTTTTGCTAATGTATCTCCACCTATGCTATTTTAAATTAAGCAATGAAGTAGTGTTGAAAGTTCTGACTGGCTCTGATAACAAAATAGATTTAAAAAATTAACCAGTTAAACAAGAAAAATAAGAAGAAATAGAATCAGCTGACAACTTAATTGTTCAGCTTGTATGCAAATATTCTGACAATAATTTGCCAATGCTTTTGAATATAAGTTTAGAAACACATAATTATAACATTAATTGTTTCTTCTACTTTAATTCTAGGTTTCTGTCACAAAATAGAAGGCTTAACTGTAATTCATGAGGAAATATAAAAAGTATATTCATTTTGTATTCAATTAGCTTTAAGCATATTCTAGTGCAGTGCAGTATTACAATAATTATTTATGTTAATCTACAGAGGAAGATACAGTATGTTGGCATAATAAATTGTCTTTATGCTGTGTAGCAATGCCTTTTGAATCACCTTCTGTACTCACAAACAAGAGCATCTACCTGAATGAAGTAGTTGTCAGATTGTAGGATAAAGACAATGAATTAGTGGCATGTAGGGAAGATACAGCCCTACAAAATCCACCATCCATATCAATATTTAATTTTTAAACTGTGTTATAGTAAAATTGAATGTCTGAGTGTGAGTCTGAAGTGAGAGGACATGATGCTGGAAGGCTGGATTGGAATTTGGCCTGGGTTTCTTATTCTTATTCCAGCTCTGAATGCTAAATTAATCACTGAGATTTATATGAAGATGAAAGCTGCACAACATCTTCATCAAAGAAAAATAGGGTTACAATTCAATAAATTGTGTGGTAATACTTTATTGACTAATGAATATACAGCTCCTTCTAACTGCAGTATTTTACTTTTGGGGACTGTAACAGCATTGCAATTGCGTTACTAGTATTTGCTAAAAATATGTCTGTCTTCTCTCCTGATCTTAAAACATGCTTTGAAAAAGGGAGTGAAAGAAGACCCAGAGAGCAGGTTATGCACCATCCCAGAGTCTTGTGGGGAAATAAGCCATGCACAGATAATAACAGTGCAAAGAAGTTGATGCTGCTATTTTTAAACAAGCTGTTATTATTGACTAGCAGAGGTTGCTGGAGGTGGGATGCTGTTAATGACAAAAGCTCTGGAACAGTAGAATTGCTACTAATCCATGTGCTAGAGAGCCTGATAATGAGAAACACCTAAGTGCAGAATTAAATGGTCCTCTAAAATAATTTCTGCTACATACTTGATAAGGAGTCATAGCATCCTAGGCAAACCCTTTTCTTTTTCACAAATCTCTATCCACAGAGATCCCATATTACTCCATTCATGAATTAGAGAGAAGAGGAAATCTTCAGGGGGTTATTAGTGAAGCTTTCAAAAAGAGAGGAACGAAATCACTTTGAAACAGAAAAGAAGCATTCTGGGGAAACTATTTTAGAGCCTGCTCAGGGAAAAAAGGTCATGACACAGAAAAAATTGGTGACCAGTGATAGGACCTGAGGGAATGTCCTGAAGTTGTGTCAGGGTTAGGTTGGATATTAGAAAAAGGCTCTTCCCCCAGAGGGTGGGCACTGTCCAGGCTCCCCAGGGAATGGGCACAGCCCCAGGGAATGGGCATGGCCCCAAGGCTGCCAGAGCTCCAGGAGTGTTTGGGCAGCACTGCCAGGGATGCACAGGGGGGATTGCTGGGGGTCTGCAGGGACAAGGGCTGGACTCTTCAGCCTTTTGGGGCTCTTCCCACCCAGGATGTTCTGGGATTCTATGCTGTATCCCAAAGCAGATCCATAAGTGTGCAGCAGCCTGAAGTGCTGCAGCTCATGGAAGCCAAGTGTTGTGGGACACTTGGCATTTTGCAGATGAACGGTCTGCACTGAGCAGCCTTTTGTCTTCTTTTTCTCAGATCCTATTTTGTTTTTCCTGGTGGCTGTCCTAGCCCATAGAAGACCAGCCTGCTTTAAGATCCTGAGCAAATTTGCTGGATGGTGGATTCATTTGGAAGCTGGCAGGGGAGCTGTGATTGTTATTTCCTACGCTTGGTTCTGAACTTGTGCCCGCTGACCACATCTACCTTACCAGGAGGTGAAAAATCATGCAATAATAGAAGGGTAAGGGCTTGGAATAAATCTTAAAAATCACCTATTCCCAACCCTCCTGCCATGGGCAGGGACACCACCCACCAGCCCAGGTTACTGGAGGCCTTATGTGTCAGTTTTATATTATAAGATTTCCTTAAAAGAACTTACAACACTTTGACATGAGTTTGGGATCTAAATTGGTTTTTAAAACATTTTTTTTAAAAATTTGTGACATTAATTTATGTACTTCTTTAAATCATAAATGTCTCAAAATCAGAATTTTCCAGAATTTGAAATCAAATTAATAAATCAGTCTACATCAACTCAACCTTGGGTTTCTGAAAAGATTTGTGAACTTGAACAGCTCTTTCAACAGGCCTGTTCTGCATTTTGATTTTCTAGTGCAATGCAATCCAAGTGAGATTTATATGACTACACATTTTGTTGCAAACATTCACAGCTCAAAGCTATTACCTGACTGTCTTCCATATCAGGCCATTTATGTATCTAAGAAAACACTGGCATCTGTTTAATATTTTATTGCTTTAAAAATATCTTTGTTGTTCAGATACAATCTTGCTCTAACATTTTCATGAATAGAGCCTTTATTCTTTCTGTAGAGCAGAGGACATTTACCTTCATATAAATAATGTTAACTATGAGTTGACCCATAATCTGCATTGGGAGAAAATCATATAATAAGATTTTTTCCCCTTCAGAATGACTTGTGAGTTTATTTGTTTTTTATTTTTTTCTTAAATTTTCTAATATTTTCCTTGATTGCAAACAGGAAACATGTAATGCTTTGTGACGCTTTGTATTGAACTTCAAAAAAAATACATTAAAAACATCCATAACTGCTTTCAGCTTTAGGCCCTAACAGTTTATATTATTATGGATACATTAATTCTTAAGAAGCTTGAAATGTGTACAGGTCTATCCCCTCATTATTAAAAATGCATAACTTATGTACCCTAGCAATCCATATATTGTAGATCACCTTATCAAGGAAGAAAATGTAATTATCCCTATTTTATAGACACGCTAATGCCACAGTGAACTGTCATAGAACAAACAGAGCTCCTCTAAAAAGAGGACTGACAAAATCAAAATTCTGTTGCCTTTTCCATTTTGATTTGTCTCAAATTAATGCATGGCTATTTTTTTAATTCTTTCAACACAGGGTGCCAAAATAGGAGAAAATTAAGTGGAATCAAACACAAGGTGAACATCTGCAAATCAAACCTGCTTCAAAGCAAGCTCTGAATCAGAGAGATGGGGATGACCTTAAAGCAAAACCTTACAGTGTAGGACAGAACAGTTTTTCATGATCCAGCACTACACAGAATAGAAATAATACATAGATAAGAGAGAGACAGAGATTGCTCTCTTTCCACAGAGGGATGGCTCAGTCAAATAGGTAAGAGGTTCGTGGCACCTGTCTGTCTATGTGAAGTGGAAGTGGATCTAAACCCAGCAAATTGCTTAGTTCCCCCTAGGAGAAAAAAGTTACTGACACCATTGGAGCGCCTGGAGCTCAGGAGAATTTCTCTGCCTTCATCTTGCTTGGATATGGGCTTTGTAGTGCTGTCTAGCACTGATAAGCAGCATTTAACAAATGAACACTTTCCAGGGCTGAAATAGCCAAGGACAGCTTGAGAAGGCTCAAGGTTTCTAGTCTGCACCTGCTTATGTCAAGGCTCAAGATGAGCAGGAGGAGGTGGATGAAGCGTAGCATAAACCTCTCCTTTTCATGGTTTTATCAACTCCAGCCCTCTAAACTTGTGCTTTGTGCCCAGGGTCTAATCCAGATCTGTGTGTCCTTGTGTAACCTCTGCTGGGAGCAGTATTGAAAAACTTGTGTGAGGGCTTCTCTGCTTCACAAGCTCTGGAGAAGGCAAACTCAGCTCTCCCTTCCCAGATCTCTGCAGCTCCCAGAGCACTGCTGGCCCTGCAACCAGGCTGCCAGCACAGGGGAGCGACAGCTCAACATTAGGGACAGGTTTTCATCTCTGCCTGAACCAACATGTGATGTCTTTTCTTTACATCAGGAGTGGAGGAGGAGAGGGAAGGCTTCCTGAGAATGAAATGGGTAATTGCTGGCAAAACAGCTAACATCAGGTGCAAATGATAAAGAAAAAGCCATCAGCTAACATAGGTGTAAATGCTAAAGAAAAAGGAGTGCCTGACTCTGTAAGGCTGGGGGAATCTTCTCAAGCAATCATTGCTGTTTTCTGCCTTTCACCAAACATTTGGTCTTCTGGGTGTTGCTTTAGGCAGAGCTTTTAACAGATAAACCCCCAGTGTGAGAAGAGGCTGGATTCAAGTGTGACTTCAAGTGACCCCATTGAGCCAGTCAGAGACAATATGAACCCATCTAGGAGAGAATACATGGGGAATTGTGTGATAGAAATGGAATTACATGGCAATTGAATACAAAGGGAAATGCAGAACAAATGAACAGCTGAAATAAAAAATTTGAAAAGGGACTCAATCAAAAACAAGATTAAAAATTTGCTGTAAAATGCTAATTTTTGAAATGCTAAAATAGAAGAAACTTATTAATTTTAAGATAGAAAATATTTTGGTTTCAGATATAATTTTATTCATAATTTGAAAATGATAAATTGCCTAATAATTGTGTGCATTGAAACTGCAGTGAAGATGTGTTGGGAAAATTTTAGGGTGAGGAATGCAAGGGAAATTTTATGAAAATTCACAAAAATAAGATCACAAGAATGATTGATAGAAGAAATTAACCAACTGGCCCTGGTAGCATGGTTTTAAGTATTGACACTGCAAAAACAAAAAATGGTTGGAATACAATCCAGTTATCTGTTTCCCAGGAACACAGACCTTTACAAAAATTCTTGGGGATTCTCTTTCTTAAAAAGAAATCAAATCTGTGTGGCTGAACTGCCAGTGCTCCTAGATGAAGAAAATAAGAAAGATTTGTGTAAAACAGAAAGACTTGCTGTGTCTAGATTTTGAACATGACCGTAGGAAACACCAGCATCATGTGCCTATTTCTTCAGCACAGCACAGTTCACTACAATTTTTAGAATGCACAGTGAATGAGAAGGGGCTCAGATGCACAGTCAGTATAGAACCTCCCATTCCTGACTGCTTGTCTGCATGTGCTTTTACATATCCTTCAGCTAAATCAGAGATCCAAATGGAAAATTAATTACTTACGGACACCAAGTGAATTTGTGACACTCCCTGGAGACTTTGTGCCCATAAAGCATCTAGGTAGTCTTTCTTTTGTGACAGATATAAGATATAATTTAAATTTAATGTATACTTCAAGTACTATAAAGTATTGAGTCAATTATTAAATGTAAGTTTATAATATATTGCAATATTTTGTATTTTCTTTTTTCTGTTGTACATCTGTGATTAACAAATATAGAAAATACTGGGGGGAAAAACAAGATATAGAGTGTATGCCAATTTGCAGACATTGCCCACACAGTTGTGCCAAGCTGCTTATTTTAGAAGATGGAAATCTTATAGAAAAAAATGTTTTCTATTTGCTGTTACAAGTCATGGAAGCTTCAAATAGCAATAAGCATACAGATGTAAAGGGAAGCAGAGATGGCAGCATGGAAAGGAAGAGACAAAAAATATTGTGGTGTCTAAATTAAAACCATAAAATGTTTCCACAGTTAGAATGTAAATCTGTGTGGATGAATGCCTTCACTCCTGGTCTTTGTTTCTGCTGAATTTCCATCCTCTTACAGAGATGTGATGGAGGGCAGGTGGGAGCTCTGTTCTGGATAGCAAGAATAAGTAGGCAAATATCCTTTCTTTTACTTTTAACATCATTTAGTGAAGGAGAGGACGTGGGAAAAAAGAATTATTTGTAGGATGAACTTAAATGCAAAAAATAAAAATAAATATTTCCCCATACATAACTGTTACAGGGAAATTATTTTATTTTAAACAACTATTGGCCTAAATTGAAATAAAAAACTGCCCTTATTTAAGATAATTTCAGTGCATATAAGTCTTTCAATAATTGCATTATTACCAGCAAATTTCTATTTTAATGCCTAGAAGAATATTTTGTATGCAAATTTATTTTTAAATACTATGTGATGTTGTAATATATGTCATGTTGAAGGAAGTTGTCTGCATTTTGTTTTTTTACCAGTGCATCACCTGTATCCTTGTTTATTGGACAAATATGTATTTATGTCCGTATTCCCAAATCAGTCTTTTAATTTTTACAATTCCTATTATTTCTTATTAACTGATAAGGTGGTTTTACACAATAGCTGGGAAAAGACTGTTGACTTTTATTCTACATTGTCATCTGGACAATAGTACCTGAGGAATCAGGCAGCTCCTCATGTTTTTTTCGTTATTGATGGAAAAGGACAGATAAAATATTTATAATTCTTTTCAAACAAAATGTTTATTCCTTCAATAAACATTTTTATAGATAATTCCCTTCTGTTCTTTTTAACAGAATGTCAGTGCTGCCCATTTGCAGGATTTAAAGAGGAAATGGATGGAGAACATCAAATCCCCAAGCTTGGGGAAATTCTGGCCCAGGATCTTATTAGATGAACTTGCTGTGAGCTGCACCAGGTAAAACAATCCCTGGTATAGTGAAAGGGACCAGCATTTTTATTGTTCACACATTCCACTTGAGGTTTTATTTTGTGCATCATTGTTATTACAGCAGTTATGAGAAAAATTTTGTTGTACCAGTTAAGATCTACAAATAAATTTTTGTGATGTGTGAAATAGTTAAGTCCAAGCAATCCTAAATTTTGAGATCTGACTTCAAATTCAGCTCTGAACTTATTTATTTGCTCAAGTATAAAATGATAAAGGTGCCTGTCCAAGGCTCTTAAATCATAACTTTTTTAATTATATGGTCAATTAAATTAGCTTTAACCTTAACAGAACTGAACTCAGTTCCAAAGGAACTTACCATTGCTTTTATCACTTCACATCTCAGAGTCCCTCATCAAACAGATGAGGCCCTAAGTGTGGGATATTTTGAATTATAAGTTCTAGAGTCTAATACGCTTAAAAGAGAAAGCCATAGACTGTCCTGCTCCATGTAATGAGGAAATTAGTCTGTTTCTGCTAATTGTAGCTGTTATTGGGTGGCAGAGAGAAAGAAACGATGGCTGGTCTCAGCCTTCTTGGATATCTTGGTTATGCATTATATCTCACCCCAGATGAGTGGGCAGGGGGTCAGTGAGAGGGAGATGAGACATTTTTACATTGCTCTTAGCAAACTGTTGAAGTTCTATGAACAAATGTCTGATTGTAACATGATGGATCTACTGATATCAAGGTGTCATCTGGGAGAAGTGGCTCAAATCTCTTATGTGCAGAAAAAACACATTCTAGTGGTGACCTGTGGCCAAGGGTGTTGAGCATTGTGCATTTCCATCATGTCCATGGGAACCAGTGGGTACTTACCTCTTCTGAACTCCGCTATTTATACAAATTCCCTGTGTTTCCTGTGCTTACTCCTATCCAGAGCAGTGGCATTTCTCTGAAGATTCAAAGGCTTTATGCTCTATCTGCTGATCTAATTAGCTTGCCTGAGAAGCAAAACAGATTAGCTGTCTTGAGCCAGAGGCACATGCTAATGGAGCTAGGAGATGGCTTTATACCACGCAGCCGTATCCTCAGAGCTAATCCAAAGGTCTTGAACACCCACAGAATGATTCCCATTTACTTCAGCAGAAGAGGGCTAAGGCCCTGAGCTTTGAAACTGTTTGTCTCAGAATGTTATGTACATTGGTGTCAAGCATGGCTATGCCCTAAGAGCAAAATATTAACCTATAGTAACAGTACTTTGCACTTACCTAGCAGCTCTCAAATAATCATTTCTGTGCACTTTAATTAATTAACCTTTACAACAACATGTCTTTGAGGGTTAGCTAAGGATCAGAACTGAGTGACAAGTTTAAAAAGTCTCCAGTTATTCATTTATGCTGAGACTATTTTTGATTGGAGTATATTTTTGTCTTTTTTCAGATTTTCTTTCTCATAACACTGTTTTTAAAAGCATGTTTTAATCATAAGCACTCAAATATTCGTCAAGTAAAAATGAGTGTTCGTACTTCTACTGGCATCTATTGGGTAACAGTTCACTGCTTCTGCCTTTTACTGCTTCTCCTTTCACTGCACCTGCTGCCTCTTTCCCCATATCCCTTAATCATTTTCTGGTGTGTCCTCACCAGTCCCTATTAAAGCAATGCTGATTCTTAAACCTCTTTGTTCCAGTGTGAAATCCAAAATATTAAGACAGACAGAATCCTTTATGTGCTGTATTGAGCTGGTGGGCTAAGATAGACAATTAGAGGAAAACACACCAGACCTCCCAACTCACTGTACTGAGGAAGGCTCAGAGTGTCATTAGCAGCTCTTTAGGAAGTTGGTCTTAAAGAGATGACAACTCAAAGACATTTGTGAATATTTTTGCATAATCAATATATTTCATTTTCCTGTGAGTTTCAAATTCCTTGGATGTTATATGAATGGTAGATATGTACAGAGTGAAAAAGTCCTGATAGTTGTTTTCTGGTCTTCAAATGGGACTGTCTCTCTTAGCCATGGGCTAAAATAATGCAATATGTAAACTTTTCTAGAAGAAAAAAATCCTTACTCATGGTTGTTAAAAGTTAGGTAATGTCTAAATATTCTGCTGGAGACTAAAAATTGGAGTGAAAAGAGTACAGAAATACCAGACTAAATGGGCTCTGTTGGATCTGAACCAGTAACTAGTCAAAAAAAAATTGGAAAAGGATCCTGATTCTCCATCTCCCTTTTCTGTGACCTAGAATGAGGAAGTTTCCCTCATGAGTATATTGTTATTAAGTTTGTCAAAAAATTTAAAAATTCTTTGGGTTTCTTTCATTTGCAGTGTTTACTTCCTGGGAATCATTAGTTAATGCATCTTGAGCTACATTAGCTCATTCAGGTTTGTGGTTGATCTGATAGCTATGTTCCATGAATCCCATGTGCCATCTGGCTGCAGTTCCATTTGGATCATGTTTAGTCATTAGCTGCTAAAAAGATCTCTGGTCATTTATCTTAGTGAATCAGAACTGGAGTTTAGCATTATTTTCACATGACACAAAAAGTCTTTTTTTCAGAGATATATTTTTTAAGTTTGCTTATTGTATTTTTTAATTCACTTTTAGGCTAATATTTTTAATTGCTAGGTTACAAAGATTCCATGTTGTTTGTTTGTTTATACTGAGTCATTATATAATGACCCTGTGCTAGGATTTCTCTTGAAGTCTAAATGTTCCTTATTGTTCTATTGTTTCATTTAAAAGAGCAATCATTGGTGACACGTAAATGAGTAAAGTTTTATAAAAATAACTTGGAATAAATTTTTAATAGGACGTATTATTATCCTTTGACTCATAGCAAGTCATTCATAAACACCATTAAATCCTGATAATTATAGCTGTAGCTGCAGGGTTACTACCTTTACAGTCCTTATGCAGACTTCATTTAGAGGTCCAGTGGGGACATGCACACAACTGCTACAAAATGTTGCTATTAATGGTTTCCTTTGGAACAGTATTGTGCTAGATTAAACATTCACTCATGAAACAAAAATGTTTATAGGTCATCTAATAGCTAAGCATTCTGTGGCTTAAAGTAAATCCTTTAGCATTGGATTGCAGATTTTAGGGCTTGCCCAATTTTTTTTTCTTCTGTATATAACAAGAAATATAGAGATTTTGTAGTGGAGCAAAAAGCTCTGTAATTTTCTCTGAATAATGTAGCAATCACCATTTTCCCCAAAGTATATTGGATTATTTTGGTCTATAAAGCTGCCTAATAACTTTTGCAGTACCTCCTTTTCTTTTTTGCCCCCTTGTTGCTCAGTTTCAGAGTTACCTTCTGGGATAGAAGGGATGCAGGTACTTACTGGATATTGCTTTCAGCCTCATGTCTTATGAAATACATGCTAATGTATTTCCAGGAAATTTCAGGTCTAGATGTAAACATCACAGCTCTCGTTCTTCTAGAAAATAATCTAGACATCGATTTTGGAGCTGCATAGGATCTTTTGAATACCTAATAATGTAAATCCCTTCCAGGAACATTCAACAGAAAGGATTTTTAGGAACATCAGTAATGTTACATCTCAAAACTCTGCTCTGTCCTAAAAAAAATCTCCCAAGATATTTTTAAACCCCTATACGCAGTAGAATTTGCACCATCTCCTTTTGCTAGTTGCCATTTTCCTTTTCCCAGTGCAGTTAATTCTGCTCAGTGAGACAAGCTAAGCACAAAGCAGAGTGACAGTTCTCAGTACCTGCTCAGCTCTGATGGCCTTTCCCCACCTGTTCCATGCCAGGGATATCAGATATCAGGGATATCATGGATATCAGGGACATCCATGAGGAACTGGGCTGATGTCAGCAAGCTGCTGTTGTGGTACCACAACCACAGAAACTGCTTCCACCTTGGACTGATTTCACTTGAACACCACCTTCTTGCAGTCTTCTCACCACTGTTTGGCTTCCTTCAGTGGGCTTTGCTCACTGATGGCCTCAGGACTGAGATTTTGCATTGTGCCTTAAAAAATGAAAAGGAAGAAAGGGGAGGGAGGAAGGAAAGGAAAGGAAAGAAAGGAAGGATTCATCAATGCTTTAACTGAAGGCTGAGCCAGCCTTTTGCATTCTGACAGGTGTTAATGCTGTTCTACAATTTTGCAAATACTCTTCCATAGCTGGGGGACCTCAGATGGACAATATGACTTTAACAAATTATATGGTAATTAAAGATATTCCAGCATATCACAAGATATGAAGAAATGTTTGTTAAACAGAAAAGGTGTTTTGAAATGCTGTGATGATCTGATATACAAAACAGCCTCTAATTTGTTCTCCTGGTACTAATTGCCAGTAGTCACTAGATAAGATTAGACTGATGGTAATTCACTGTATTAGGCAGCAGAGAGTTATCTTTGCAGGTGTATTTCTCATGGCCATCACCTTTAATAAAAAAGGTGAATATTGTTAAAGAGCAATATCAAACAAAGGGGTAAATCCTTTTTTTCCCCTCCTTTACTGCTGACCCTCACTTTTTCCAGAAGGGTGAAACACTGCTAGATATTTTAGCCATTAGCACAGGAAGTCATGATATAAACCCAGTTCCTCAGTCTAGGAAGATTTTTCCTTTTTCTATGTAATAAAGATTACTAAAATCATACCTCAAGTCCTCCCCACTCATCTTTTAAAAAAACATTACCTGGAAAACAGCATTAAAATATTATTTCATGAAAGTTATTGAAAATATTTATTGTGGAAATTTTAGAGACGATGAGTGGAAAGGAGAAAAAATTAAGGCTAAGTAACATAGAACTAATTACATGTATTCCTTAAGGCTTCTTTAAGGCCTCATGCTGGATACCCAGGGAGCTAGAATATAAGTTTCTATGTCTTAGTAAATCAGCATAATGATTCTTTTTAGTATTTTGGTGTGACTTTCAGAATTTTTGGGTATTAATAGAAAATAATTCCTGTCTATTCCCTTTCTACATCCTTTAGGGAAAGATGCCTACTTTTAAGCCTTTTGCATGGGCATATATTGCTAAATTTGTGGTTTTTTGGGTTTTTTTTTCACTTGTGCAGATTTTCAAAACTTTTGAAGGAATCTCTCTCAGGATTCATAACAATGGAAACAGTGGTGACTGGAGAGTTCCCACTAAAATTTCCTATTGTTGTCAATTGCCCTTAAGAACATCTCATCACTTTATTTAAATGTACATGCTGGTTTATGGTGTATTTATAGTTGCTGGCAAATCCACAGTTTTATAATTTTGAGACCACTAATAACAGGCTCCTGAAATCTTGGGGACAGGAAGGAAGTTTATACACAATAATTACACAATAAATACCAAGTCTACTCTACTTCAATTCCCCCTGCTTTTTATTTATTAAACAGCAACACAGTGGTCAGCCAGTATGAATTACAAATAAACATTGGCCATTCAATTCTTCACCAATAAAGCAAGTGTTGCTAATACAACTGACATTATGGAAATGTTAGGATCTTGCCCTAAATACAGAGAACCCCATACCAGAAAGGCATAGCAAAACATAGCTGTAACATTGTCTGTAACCTGCCAACCCTTCCCTTTTCTGACCAGACTCCACTGATACTTGCTCTGCTCTGAATTTTAATTAGTGATGGTGTATTTTGGAGATGATACATCCAGAAGTGCTGATAAAGCAGAGAGATGAGCAAATGAGTGCTGCACATCTACACAGTGACCTAACATTTGGTGGGTGTCGTACAATTATTTTCCTCATGACAGGGAGTTTGAAAACCTGCAGGTAATTCAGTGTTGTTCAGCATTTCTATGTGACTTGGATTTGTTGGGGTTTTATGTTTCTGTTCTTCGTTGATTTTTCTGGCTTTTTCTCAATGGTTATTGAAAATGGTTTATTTGAAATCTGGAATCTGAAACACATAGTGGTTCACCACAATTTTCTTAGTGCTGCTTTTGACATGTAGAATCTACTTAGGCTAAAAAAAATAGTAATTTATAGTCTCAGTAAACAGTGTTCAGTGGTGACCTTTCTGCACAAAGGCTGTCTGCTCCAGACACCCTATTAAAGACTTCAGGATGCCTGAGACAGTCCCTGTGTGCCTTGGTACTACAGCAGGTCAAGGAACTCCTTTTAGTCAGTATGGAGATTCACTTTGTAGTGGCATTTCAAAAAGGCTGGGAGAGTTGCCCTGTGCTGCACACACTTCGTAATTGCTAATTTCAGGTCTTTTCAGGGTAACTGATTCTGTAATGTAAATAAAAAATTAAGGCTGTGTTTTTAAACTGAGGCATAACGGAGCAAATGGAAAATTTACATTGTACTCGCAAGATATTTATTAAGGCTGAAAAACAAAACAGAATTTCTCAAACGGGTTGATTTTTCTTCTTGAAAAAATTAAAAATTATATTACAAAAAATCAAACCCTTGAATTGCATTTAAGAATGTAAACATCAAGGGATTTTTTAAACTTTACAAGTAGCTAAACCTTCATTTCTTTATATAACAGAAATCATAGCAGAAAATACATGTAATACTGATAAATAATTTGTGTCCTTAGATTTTAAAAATAATAATTGCCATGAAAATAACCATTTTAGTAATTTTTTAAACATGCATATATATTATATATAATTAACCATTTAATACACTTAATACAAAATTTTGGATGGGTTTATACACTGTATACAAAATAACCATTTTAACAACCATTTCATATTTGTACATACATGTAAATATAAAACCAATTAACTGCAGGGAGAATTCTCCTGAAGAGATTTTGAAATGTTTAAATTATCCTTGTCAAGTAGGCTCATTGAAAATTTCACTAGCAGCCATGGAGGCAGAGCAGGAGTGCATTGTGTGATGTCTGTGAATCACAAAATAAATCTCACTCATAAGCACATGCATGGAGCCCTGTAAGACACAGAGCACTTTGTGTCTGAGACACTTAAATCCCTGCTCACCTTAAAAGCAAGGCAGGTGAGTAAGTGCTCGGCTGGCTCGGGGCCAGCACCTCGCAGGAGTGACCTCAAAGGGTTGGGATCCCCTCCTGCCTCTGGTGTGAAGATGCCCTTGCTCCCAGCAGAGTCCCATGAAGCAGCACTTCCTCAGCAATGCCCAGCCTTCAGGTACCATGGCAAGATTAGAATACTTTTATTTTTACCCTCATGTCATTCAGGAGGAGAAGGTGGAGCGCTTGAGTCTTGAGGAAAAGGCATGATGCATACAAAGGATTGTTCAGCATTTTGCTTCAGAGTATAGGTTTCATTGTTTTCCATTGTTCTGGAGTTTTAGTAGTTTATTTAGTATTTATTTAGTAGTAGGTTAGGTGAAATGAAAAATAATATTTTATGAACACTAAAACAATTTGTAGAGGCCTTGTGTTCTAAGCATGTTTTAATATCAATTAAGAAACATAGGACAGGGTCTGTACTTGGTCCTTTTGCTAAGGAAATATATCACATTGCTGTTTTTATTTTAATTTTTCTGAGACATAAGATACTGAATACATAGTGGGTCATTTCAGTTTAGTTGTATGCATTAAGTAATTTAGATTTCAATCTTTCCAGTTCATATTTCCAAAATATTTCCAATTCTAGGAGAACATCAGCCAGTTGCAGACCTCTTAAACTGAACAATAGTTCTCAGCACAGCTCAGAGATACAGGAAGAAGTCTTCCAGCTTTTGCACAGTATTGCATATTATTCCCATGGCCTTCTTCATATACATCATCATTTGTAAAACTAAAAAAGAAAAAAGGTGGCCAAAAATACTCAGATTTAATTGCACCACTGAGAGGATAAAATTTAACTCCTTTTTTTCCCAAATTTTGTGGTTTATATTTGCACTCGAGGCTTTTTTTCTGCATATAGTTCTGTTGGTGTGTGGAGCATGCTGACTCATATAAAATAGAGTTTATTATACAAAAATACAGTAAATATATCTCAAGGCAACAGGAAAAGCTCACTGTGCATTGTGTCTAATTGTTATTTATTGATGTGGGGGCCACAGCAGGCCTTACCATTTAAAAAATTGTCTTCATGAAAATATCTTCTTTTAATTTTTGCAAATCACATTTTCAGCCCTACATTGTGAAGGATGCAAAGCTTTAGATGATACCCGAAGACTTGACAGTATATTATGCCAGGGAGTGACAATTTAAAAAAAAAAGAAAAATCCAGTTCCAAGTGTAAGTTTAAAAATGTAACTAAAAGCCTTCATCAAAGTTTAAAGAGCTTCTTGCGCTTTTAGCATCTGCTTATTCTGATTTATTGACAATGACACACCTAGCAACAGTCATTCCTGCTGAAGCAGTGAAGTAATGGACTTCAGGAGAAAAGGGGAAAAACAAGTAGGTGCTGCACACAGGAGAGAGGCCGCTGATTACAGACCACTAATTTGTTATGCACTCTGGCAAATCAGCAGTGATTCATATGACAAATAAGGAGAAAAAATTAACAGCTGTCATGTTGTGATGTGTTAATTTCCTGACAGTCTCTGCACTGAAGCCAATTACTGATTTAAGGGCAGGGAGAGAGAGCCCTGTTCAAGCTTCTAATTAGGCTTCTTCAAGACTAAAAGGATAAAAGCAAAAATAAGAGCAAGAGAATGAAGCAGGTAGCCCCAGCTTCATAAAGCATACATGCTTTTAAATCCTCAATTAAATAGCTTTAAGCTTAAGTGTGTTTAAGATAAGAATTTAGAAACATTTATTCACTTTTATCCACGACCCCTTTGTGTAGTAATTGGGAGATTCAGCGAGCCCAGGGGTCTGCCTTGCCCTCCTCCTGCAGCCGCGCAGGTTCTGGAGGCGACCTTTGTTTAGCAATGGCAGCACCTGCGCATCAGCCTCAGAGCCAGCCAGTGCAAAGGGACATCAACAAGTTCTTGCCCTTTTGGCCCTGGGAAGGGTCCTTGTAACTTAAGGGAGCCATAATTGCTGGTTAAGGGCTGGGCTCTGACTCCTACCCTTGCGTGAGCGGCCCTGACACTCGCGGGAGGGCTGAGGAGCCTCTGGGCCACGCAGGGAGCTGAGCTCATTCTCCGAGTGCCTTCACTGGGAGGGCACTCATTGGAAAGGAGAGCAATCAGCATCCAGCCTGATGGAGTCCAGTGAGAGGCAGGAGCTGCAAAGAAAGAGCCGTTTTGGGGAAATACCGAGGCACCAGGTGATTCATGCCATGCTTGTGAAAGGAGCCTGACTCAGTCCTGTAATGTGATGTACAGTCCCCAGCTGTCCCTAAAACAGGCAAATAAACCCGGTATGGCATGAGGCATTCCAGTAAAGTAGCTGATTTTGTAAGAAATATTTTATTTTCTTAATGTAACACTTAAAAATTAAACCCAGGTTTCCTGTTGACCTGCAATTTAAAACTAGGGTTTAAAACTACCAACTGACTGTAAAGAGCCTTTGCCTCTTTTTTTGGCATTTACTCAAAAGTGACGTGTGATATAAAAATCAGGAATTAGTCACTGAAAAGGAAGCATGGATTTGCTCCAAAAGGAAGGAGCATTTTCATCCACATAATATTTTAAATTTTTTATCTGGTATTCAGATGGTCATGAGGAGCAACTTTTACAAGTTGTTACCAAACTTTTTCAGGACTCTCTTCTGCTTTCTAAAAAGCAATTATAGTAAAAATTTTGAAAAAATTCACTTGCATTTTAAAATGGGCAGCCAAGTCTTATATTTACCTTATGACTCCCTTCATTTGAATTTAAAATATAGCTCTTCCTTGCTTCAGGAATGGGCAGAAGCAGAACTTTACAGATGAAATTCATCAGCAAATATGATGTGAATTCCTAAAATCACAGAAAGAAAGAAATATTTCTAATGAAGTTCTGCAGCCTGCATTGTAAGCCAGCCTCTCCAAAGAAAATATGATCAACCCCAGCTTAGGCACTTGGTAGAAGCTGAACTGCAACATTACGGAGTTTAGGATATTTAAATGATCCCAGACCAGTGTTATTTGCATTAGACTTCAATCACTGCTCCAAATATAAAATAACAGTTCTGATGACTAGATGGGATCAACTGGAGTACCAAGTGCTGGTGGGAAAAAATAATTGAAATATGTGTGACATGTGCCCCAAATTTAATGCTATCAAATAGAAATAAACACATCTGAAGTCAATGTGGTAAATAGGTGACAGTGAAACAAAACACAAGAGACTGACTTTACTGGGGGAATTAGCTCAGAGGCATTTGAAATTCATTGCCTGCAATTCTTTCACCTTTATTTGGCAACTTTAGTTAAATAATAATTTTTGAAGGTTTTGAGCAATTATATAAAACAGACTTTGTGCTTTTATTCTTTGTGTTTGAAGGATTTAGTGATCTAAATTGATGTCATTGGTTCTTAACCTGCTGTAAGTTTTCATGCTAGTAGGATGGATGTCCATTTGTGATTGTTATTAATAATTTTTGTATATTTCAATATAAGTGATAGTAGGTTTGCTGTTGTAAGAGCCAGTAAGACCTTTCTGACATTGATTTTGCTTGCAAGTTCATCCTTATTCTTGCTGGGATGGATAAAGGTAATTCAGTCTCTAGGCTTGCTCAATCCAGATCTACTATCAATTCAATTGAAATATGTCTACATTGAATGTATTATCTTTTTCAGAAGGATAGCTAAGTGAATTAAGCACATGCAATACTTATCTTATCACTGTCCAGGCTAACTTATACTTTATTGATTTATAGTGCCCTTCATAAGCACAAAGGTGTTCTGCTCTATTTTATGCCCATGGACTGCTTCAAGCACCTTTGAAATGCAGCCCCTTCTGTCATTAATTTGCTTTCATGGTTAATTGTGCCCAGAGTCAACTCCTGGCTGAAAGCAGAGTCTTCAAACCCTTTTCAGGATTCCCTATTACAGACTGGACAGGTGATGCCTTTTTTGGGCTTACCTAAAACCAGAAGCCAGACAGAATTAAGAGAATAAAAGTGGTTATATTTAATGAATGGCCTTCAAGTACATTAAGGTCAGACAATACCTCCCCAGGGGTCTACACCTGCAATGAATGATGGTCACAAGTTTTTCAGACAATTATAAATTTGGTCCATTTACATATCAGGGATTAATCCTCCAATTACAGCTTCAGGTAATGAAGTCATATTCCCCCAGATTGCTCCTCCCACAATTCATTTTTGTTTATATTTCTGAGGTCTGAAGCTGTAGGGTATCCTTGAGCTTCAGGCCTACAGGGATTATTTTGTCTGACCAAAATGTGAAGACAGTGACTAACACTCTTTATGGAGTTTAGAGTTATACCCTAAAGCAGTTCAGGATTTGTAAAATAGAAAAGCTAAAATCCTAAGGCCTCACAGGTTATAAGAGGCTGAATCCTGGAGTCCTTCCCAAGCATTGCTGGACTTGGGGAGCCCTGCAGCCCTGCACAGAAGCACATGGAGTGTTTGGTCCTGGTGTGACACTGCTCAGAGCCTCTGCTCTGACTTGTTCCTTGCCAGGTGGTGTTAGGCTGCACAGGGGCAGTGGTGGAGCCAGGAGAAGGAGACCTGTATAATCCCCCACAGGGTCCACACAGATGCAGGAGGGGCTAAGATTCCTGCATGATCTTCCCAATTTCTGCTTCTCTAAAAAAGAAATGGACAATCTGACTCCTGGGGCATATTTAGTCCTCACCCCAGGAAATCTGTCACTGAAGTCAGTGGGTGTTTTGCCTGAATAAGTATTGAGTAAAGACTGAAGGCTTTGGCCTAACATTTATATCAAATATGGCCTTCCCAAATTCATTAATTTCAGTTTTAAAATTATATTGTCCATATCTCTTTTTACTGTCCCTGACCCCTTTTGCACACTCTCACCATTAACACTCCCAGCCACAGATATCTGGGAATGTATTCCATCATCAGTAATACATTCAACCTGACTCATATTCATAGCCCACTCCAAGCTACTGGTATGAAGAGCATGGCCATGGGTTACTAAACACTGGATTTATAAAATGTGAAGAAAGAAATATGCTGCACTTAAAAGTATCAGAGCACATTTTGCAGTGTGCTTGATCTCTTACACGTGGTCTCGTGCCACAGTCTGCATTAAAAGCAATTAATAATATCAACTCCTATGTGAGAAGCACTGGTGGATTTTACCTATTCTATATATTTTACTTTTCATGTGATGATGAATAAATTAATCCCATTAATATTTAATTAACTTTAAGTTGAAAGGTGACATCTAACTTAGCCAACTTACTGCTCTGTAGCTAGCTTAACTTTGGGTCATGTGATTTTAATTCTTTCTGTATGACCAGGTGACTAAAGGGAAAAAAAAAAAAAAAAAGAAAGAAAGGGAAATGCACAGATTAATTTCATTCTTTAACCTTCCTAATGCATCTGCTTGCTTGCATCGAGTCGCAGACAGCAGATCATCACATGATTTATAGTAGTGACCGCTGCCTGCATCTCTCAGGCTAATGACACATACACTAAAGTCATTGATTTGTATGAATAGCCTCCGCTCTTCATTTATCACAATTTAATGTAAGAGTTTGCAATGCAGAAAAAAATTTCACATGGGAAGCATGGCCCCACAGGCCTGACCGCTAAGCAGTTATGAATCATTTGCTGCCTTTTAATATATAGACTGTTCCATTCCTGAAAATGCCCTGTAAGGTCGTGTTTCTTTACAGAACACCACTACAATTAAAAACCAAAAGTAGATGTTTTAAGATAAAGCGGGTATGAAGAATGGCGAATTTAAACCTTTGTCAGCCTTTCCGTTTTCTCTTTTCTTAAATGCAACATAAAAAGCCAATTTTATCATTGATGTAAGCAGGGACAATCCATTTAACTTTAGCAGAGTTGTACCTGGTTTTGTTAATCCAAATTTGGCCCATAAAGTTTATTGATCTGCCTGTGTAGTACATAAAATTCCAGTAAGAATACTGACTTAAAATCAGAAAAGCACTATGGTAAATTGGATTAAAAAAAAAAAAAAAAAAAAAAAACAACAAGTTTAAGTTAGAGGAGAATTCATAGTTTTGCAAATATATTCATTAGGGAAACTTAAAATAGGTTTTCCTGTCTTTTAACAAAGGCTGAAAATCCCTATGAGTTCTAGTTCCTACATTGTTTGGTATCACAATTTTAAACAGATATGTCAGGTCAAATGTAAATTTTTTAAAAATCTCTTTTTGAATTATTTATTATATTTAATAGTATAGGTATCATCCAACCCATTATTTCAAAATTATAAAATTATAAGTAAGAATAAAGAAAAAAATAATTCCTTATTAGTGTTCTCAAAGCAAAAATGAAGTACAAGATGTTGATTTCTGACTTATCTGTAATAGAGTGAAAAATAACTGAGAGGATTTAACTGTTTTCCTTATAGAAGAAGAATGATAACATTAATAGTCAAGTATGGTATTTGAAACTTAGGAAAAAGCCTGCTTTTTTTAGTTTTACACATATGATTGTATACATGTGATCATTGTTGACTTTAAAAGGTGCTGTGTCTTCCTTGGGACTGCTCCTCTTTGTACAAAAAATTAAAGGTTCAGCCATTGGTTTAGGGTCTTTTTTCTTTTTTTTTTCTTTTAAATATGATTTCAAAAGCCTATCAGTGTTTTGGAGTTCTCAATACAATCTTGCTGGTCACAAAATCACTGTTTTCACTGGAGAAGGAAAACTGAAGAAGTGTTTGTGGTTCCAGAAATGGGTGCTTAACAAACAATGGCACTAACTTCTGAGGGAAATACGTGCCTTATGTTCCAGTACTTGCAGGACTCTCAGTCCACATGGCATATTTTCATTTTTCTCAGGTAAAAAAATCATGAAATTAAGGGAAAATATATGCAGTATCGCAAGACATGGGAACCAGGTATCCCAAGCATTTTTAACTTTTGCCTTTATTTCATAAATGTTAAGTACTGTTACATTCTAAAGAGTTTGGCAATGTTTTTAGATGTGCAGAAAAAGTGTGATAAAGCTTCTATTGTGTCAGCCACTGACACTGCCAAGTTATTTTCCCTTAAAGATACACTTTGTATGCAAATGTATTTCAAAGATTGAAAACTAGGAATTTTCTGAATTTTCTTCCTCTTGTATTGCTTGACAGGGACCATGTGTTATACTGCCAATATTTAAAAGAAAGAAAAAAAGGAGTATTTTAATGATGAGACTGAAAATTCTCCATTTTGCCTCTAGATATTTTTGCATAACCAATGTTTTTTTTTTTTTTAAGCATATAATTTGACCAATTCCCAGCACGGCATGGGGTGAAATACAGAAAGAAAACAAAGTAAAAATTGATTTAGAAGAACTTCAGCTATTGATAAAGCAGGTAAGCATAAAGAGAAAGCCTCACATCTCCCAAACATCAGACATTTTTATCAGGGATCAGTTACCAGAATAAATCACCCCATGGTGAGCATCTCATAGCTGGGATGAATCAGTGCAATCCAAGCACATCAGTCAGCCTGAAACATTCAGAGTTGGTTGGGTTTGTAGAGTCTGACATGTGAATGCCATTTTTTGTATGTGGAAGAGGTGAAGTAGTCCTGGTGCAAGGCTAGCCCCTGGTGAGGGTGTCCCCTGGCTTTCCCAGGAGCTCCAAAACCCAATCCTTACACCCAAGGGCTGAGGCTGGGCCATGATAAGGTTCTACAGTTCCTCAAGAGGAACAAAATGTTCCTCTACTCATTTCTGGTAGGATGGTATTTATCTAACAGGGATGTTGGATATTTAATGTTCTGACATGTTAAGCTGTCATGCCAGCAGTACTTTTATACATGGCTCCAATCTGTGTAGTTATTTATTGTCTTTGTTTAAAATATGTCTGCAGTTTTAAAGCCTGCATTCAATATTTTTCAGATGCAAACCAATCTGGTTTTTGTTTCAGGATGTGGCAGTACTTTGCACAGACTGTTTAGCTGCTGTAGGTGTAATGTATTAAATTGTGTATGTACACAGTTTATTCCCACATATTCATAGCAGACTGAAAATTATGTTAGAAAATTGTAGAAGAAAATATTGAATTTTGCTGTAGTGTTAGGGAAGTACTGACAAAGGCCCCAACATTTATTCATGTTTTATATCCCTTTTTACTCTGCCATCACTGCAATAATATAGTTCCAGTCCATTAGTACCTGCCATGTCACCTGTTGTACCTATAACTTTGTGGCAAACTATTCAAGAAAAATCCCTAAAATTAGAGATAACCTATCACAGCCTGCAGGGTCTTACTTGCATGTATAAATATATAAACAAATCATGTTTTACTGCAAGGGAATATGCTTCAAAATGGAACTGACATGTCTGCAAGAAAATATAAATATAAGAACTATGGAGGGGAGAGTATTTTGACTTCATGCATGAGTTTGATATGAGACACCTGCTTAGTTCCTAAACTATCTAAAAGGCAGTGTGGAAGCAGGATAAGCCTTCCATGTTTTTTCAAGATTATGGCCTTTTATCTATATGGGGAGGTACCTGGCACATTTCTCAGGCTTCTGAAAAATAAAATGATGACATAATGTAGAGCTCTGGGACTTGGGAGATCTAAGCAGGCAGTCTGATCTTATTGTTGGAGAAACAAGTGCCAAAACTCCCTACAGACTTCTGTGAGAGCAGAGTCTGCATTTGAAGTTAAATTTGGGTGGATGGTTGTTTCCTGGAAGATTTTATTATTTCAAAGTGCAGTTGTGTTCTGGCTTCCAGGAAATAAATAAGTATCTGTAATTGTTTTTTTAATATAATTATATGCATCATCTACATATTCTTAGGGAGTGGAGCTCTGATGAAATGTGGGTGTCACGCTCCAAAATGCTTTCTCCAGTCTGCTGTGTAGCAGCCCTGAAGGAGGTGAGGCCAAGGCTTGGGGCTCCTCCAGCTCTCCACCAGGCTGGCACAAGGCTCTCTGGAAATTGGGGGAGCAAATTTCAAGGCAGCCAGTGAGATGTGACCTAGAGCAGTGAGCATAGGAAATGGTTACATTTTGAAATAATTTTAAATTGCTTTGAAGATCTGTAATCCAGATTCTGGGCTGCATCTGGCAGCTGTAACTTGAGAGAGGGGCTGATGAAGGCAGCTGTGGGCTGAGGTTGACCTCAAAGGCACCAGGCAGCCCAGTCACCTGTGCCTGCTGATAAGGGAAGAGTCTTCTGTCACAGCCTTTCCAGAAGGAAAAACTGCACCAGTTGGATCCAAGTGAATCCTTTAGTTTGGAAAAGACATTTAAGATCTTAAGGCGTGGTTGCCTTTAAGTTATTTTCTGCACAATCAATAATGCAAGTTTTAGTTTGTTTATCCTGTGTGTAGTGGAGCAAGATGTGAGAAAAGCCTACAGGAGAGGGTTTGTTGTAGTTACTGCTGAGACCACGTTCATTCAGGGTGCTGGATAAAAATGTGGTCATGTTGTAGCATTCCCATGTAGCCGCCATGAAATGAGATACAGCTTCACTTCCTAGTCTGAAATGCAGCCCCTTCTTGTCGCCCTTCACTTTGGAGGTGGCTGGAGCTCATTGTAGGTTTGTGACTCAAGATCATGCAGAAATGTGGTGCTGTGAAAGATGAGTTCAGTTCTTGGTAGAAAATATTAACAGAACAAGGAAAAGGGTAAAAAAAGGTTAAGAACCTAGAAAGCCTTCTTTGATTTTAATTCTTTAGAGCAAAAGCACAGCAGTGTATAGCACTTCATCTTTAAACTCATAAAATTATCTGGCTGAGATGAACATTCCCTTTGAGTTCAGGTTCATGATGCTACTTCTGAAAGTATTTCCAGAGCTGCAGAATGGCTATTAGACATTGCTGCTAATACTAATGAGGATTATAGGTCTGTAAAATGAGGTCCACCAGCATTAACTTTGAATTTTCTGGAGTTTGGTATGATGTTTAAAATATTCTTATCACCTTGGTACCTGAGCATCGTGCAACAACTATCAATTCATTTTAATTTTCTGTTTAAAATACTTTATATAAATCTACACAAAGCACATTGTTTAGCCAGGAGATTGGAATATTTTCTTTTTCATCAGTTGCATTCTCTTGGGTGCATCTGTCTCAAATGTCTCTCCTGAGGATGAGCACCAGAGGGTTTGGGTTTGTGTTAATTATTTGATACTTTCAGAAACCTCTATTATTTACTTGCTAAATGTGTATTTCCCTAAGATTATAATATTTTTTTTTACTCCTTCTTTCTGGGTTTTGTTCATAACATTATAATTATTCCTGTCATAGGTACTTATTACTTTATGCCTGGGTGCCATTGGTACACTAAAGCACTTGTTCTAAAAAAAACCCAAGTGCTTTTCTTGAACAAAAGAGCCCAAATTTTAGCCCTGCTTCAGTGGGGCAGGCAGCCATTTGGCTGTTTCCAGGCACATCCAGCCAGCTGGACTAACCACATGCCCGTGGGCAGCTCTGCCATGCTCAGTCTGGTGCTGCTGTGGCGATGCAGCTCCCAAGCTGCTGCTGGCTGGGTTCCAGCTGGGTGGCTGCACAGGAGGCACAGCTGGCATGCAGCTGGCTGCACCTGATGACCTGGGCATGCCCTGAGGCACAGCTGCACTGCTGCAGTGGGCTGCTCCTGCTCCTGGGCTGCTCCTGGGAAAGCCGTCCTGACCCATCTCAATGGAATGGGTATCTGACAGCTGTCACGGGTAAGCAGTGCCATGCCCTGACTGCCCTTGTGACAGGCTAGGCAGGGCTCTTCACACAAGGAGGGAGACTGCTGAGATGTGCCAGAGACATCTAGAAGTGAGCTCTGTCCTATTCCATATCAGGTTCTGCAGGACAGCTTGTGGAAATACATCACACAAGCTATACAGGGAATAGAAGAGCTCCTTACCCGTGTCCAGAGTAGAGGGAGATGGGATTTGTAACAGGAACCTGTGCTCATTCTGTTTCCTTTCTCTGCTCCTACAGCTCACAGGATTCCCTCTTGCACTCTGAGTAGGGACATACAAAAACTGATACTTTTCTGTGTTGCAGAAGAGGAACATAGGAAAGTATCACGGGCCACACCTATTTTGCTGTTTCTTTAAAGCAAATACTCATTGTAAAAATATCTAAATTTTACTGAATTTAATCAGGCATCTACTTCATACAGGTTTTGGAGCTTTTTTGTTTCAGTGAAGAAATAAGTTCCCAAGAATATTCAGGATAATTAATCTTAACAAAGACAATTTCTTTTTATACAGTCATATTTTTTTCACAAAAATACGATAGTACTCTCTCAAAGAAAAGTATCATGCCTTTCTCCACTTTATTTGTACACTGTCCTCTAATAGACATTCTTATCTGTTGTAATTTTTTTAAACTGAAATAGTTAACTTTGTCATTTTTTTTCTTGTAGAAAAGTGTTAGCCACAACAGAACTTCCTCCCTTACATTTAGCTATATCAGAAACCCATTCCTATAAAAATGTTGAATCTGTGCATTAATTTCCAAATTCTAAAGATCAACCAAAACCAGTGTGCATTTTTCCAACAACTTTTATAAACAGTCTCCAAGTTCAATTTGCTATTATAATTATTGTAATTATATGGTTGATTAATCCTTGTCTGAAAAAAAAAAAAACACTTGGAAGCTTTTCAGATTTTAGCATGGGGTAGTGTTGTCCAAGAGAGCTGGGCAGAGGAATTTCTATTAAGCAGGTGTTACTCTGGAGCAGTGAGGTGTTTCAGGGGTGCAAGGAGAAAGCAGAACACAAACCCTCCCAGCCTTGGCAGTGGCAGCTCCCTTGGGAGCAGAAACAGCTCCAGGCAGCCCCATCTCAGCCCATTGTGTCCCCAGCCCTTCATTTCTCCTTATATTTGCCAGCACTGGCTCTTGGGCAGCCACATGGTCACTAGATCACAACACTTGCTCAGTTGAAATGTCTGCCCTCTTTTTTCCTCTCCAGCTTGTCTCTATACCAATCTTCCCTTCACTATCTCCTTCCTGCTACAATTTTGCCCCAGTCTCCTCTTTTCCCCAAAAAACCCCTACAAATACTTAAAAACTGTGTATGTATAATAGACTTCAGAATATGTTCATAAACTACCTATGAAAATAAAACCCTACCTATGAAAATAAAAACACATGGGCTGAATCAGTAATTGTTACTTGCAACTATTTGATCCTCTGTAGTTGTGGCTATTATACATAGCCAGCACAAAGAAAATAAAGAACATTTGATGCTCCTTTTCCAAATTCACTATCTGTCTATCCTTCTTGCTGAAAAAAACCTAAAAATCCCAATCTGCTGTAACATCAAAAGTATTTGCTGGGCAAGTACTACAGAAACAACCATTGTGGTACCCTATCAGTTGTTTTTATAGCCCCTGCTCAGGATATTTCCTAAAGGTTTAGAGTCCCAGTCTAGAGTCTGGAAATACTTATTGGAAAATAAGAAGAGAAACAAAATACAAACCACACTGAAACAAAAGAAAAAAGAGTCAAAATATGTTCTGCTGTCTAGTGCTTAGTACTAGAAGATCTGATTGACACCTGGTCTGTTGAGTTCTTAGAAAAAGCATTGAAGGCAGCTGTAGCAAAGATGTACATAAAAAAACCTCATTCTTTCACAAAATATGAACACTGCTATGAAATCAGAATCTGTCAAACACAGCCTGTCCCCCTAAACTGTTTGGGAATGCTATCTGAGATAAATTACTCAACAAGATACGGTTTTAGAGAGATAATGATATATTTTTCTTACATCTTTGGGTTCAGATGTTTTTACAGTTTCTCTTCTGTAGTCTGATAACTGACTACAGCAGGTCTCCCTAGGCCCTACCAAAAATCTCTTCACCAATCCCTTCCTACTGCAGTTTTTGTCAATGCTGCCCATAAATCCACATAATCTCATCTCCTCTTTTATACTTGACTGTCTCTTCAGCTATCCTAAAACAATCTTTACTGAGCTCATGAATAACTTGGCCTCATTTCCTCCAAAAGAAGTAATGGGACAGGACAGCTTCATTTCCATTTTTCAGGAGCATTATGACATGATGGTCACCCAGATAAGAATAACATGTATCCAGATTTTCAAACTGTTGAAGACTGTGGTCATTCTCTCTGAGGAGAAAGCAAGCTCATCTTTCTCTTGACACCAAGCATAGCATGGGGAAGCAGGGATGCAATTCCCAATATCCTTCTGCCTGTTTTGATGAGTTTGCATAAGAATCCATCATGGTTTGTTTTGCTAGTGATCGAACCTTGTCTAAGAACTGTACAGACAGACTTATGTGTAGCAAAATTAAACACTTTGAAGATTTTCTTAATTAACTTCCCCCCTTCCCCCAAGAGACTCATCTTTCTTCATCTCCTCAATGACGAGAATAAAAGAATAGGTTTTCTGGCCCCTGGCTCTTTCTCTTACCTACCTGAACACAAGAAATTCAGGTGCCATTTTACTGTCCAATATTAACTGTGAGGAAAGTGCTGAGAAGGTGAATTAATTGAGTGTGGGCTGCAGATGAGTTGAATAACATCACACACTGACACATACTGTTCATTAGATTTCTTGATGCAAAGGTGGTTTCTGCAATAATGGTACCCATGTTTTAATCTTATCTCTCAGGCTTGGGGAAGGAAGATAAAGCACTCTGCTGTGTAACTGAACTGCTTCATAGGTGCTAGAGTCCTGAGAAATGTTCTTAATACCCTTCCCAATGGCTCCAGCACATCTTAAATTGCGTTACAAGAAATTCAGCTTAAATTTCATCACTCCCAAGGCACCTGGTCATTTGCAAAACCAGGTTGGTGTACATCTATTATATAGATTAAAAAACAACAACAAAAAAAGACTAAGTAAGTTTGGGTGTATATAATTAACTACAAGGATATTGCTCATTTTCATTTCCCTTATAAACACTTCCTATATTTTCTTTGCTTTAAATGCAGAACCCCTTAAAGAGGTGGAGAAAAAAAAATCAGTTCTCACCCACTGTTCTGAAAAATGGATCCTGTTCTGTTCCCGTGGCACTGGCTGATGCTTGTTTCAGTTACTCAGCATGATGCTGTAATGGAAGAACTGTTTAGACTGAAGCTCCATCTGCTTATCAGCGAGAGGCTGCAAGCCTGATGTCACACTCCACTGCGTCTCCTGGTGTGGAGAGAAGGCTCTGCAATGGTGTGTGGGAGGAGCAAGAGTCATGGCAATGGAAGGAATGCGAGGTAGAGCCCTCTCTGTGATGTTCTGGTTGGCAGACTGGAGTAGCAGCCCCTCTGAGCCAGGTGGGGAGGGAAGCAGAGGCTGCTTCTCACTGCATTGGGCAGCAATCAGACTAAGTTTGTGTGCAGGTGAGGTAGGATAAGAGGGAGTTATATGGGATGAGAAAAGATCTGGTATTACCTGAGGATAAAGAGAGTTTGGCAAGAGACATATATGGCATATATGGAATACAGCAATGCAAGGCCTGTGACTTTACAGAAATTTGAGTAAAACAGTTTAGTAAGATGAGACAACATTAAAGGGATCAAAGCTGACTGATATGGGACCTGGAGAGAGAATAACCTGTCAGAGACAGTGAAGGCACAGCAAGGTTCCATGGGAAAATATGGAACATCTTGGAGGGTGCAAGGTGAGAAGGAGGGAGATGCAGTGTGCCAGTCAGCTGTGCTGAGTCTGGAAGAACAAAAACAGCTTTGGGACAAAGGGCGTGGGTGAGGAACAGTGAGCAGGGGAAAAGCATCCCTGGCACGTGGGGTTGACCATGTACCCTCTGGGTGCAAAGGATGAGCACAGTGATTTTATAGCTGCTGAGAAAAGGGATAGAAGCAATACAAACATGTGGCATAGGCTTTATTTGGGCCTTTCCACATTTTTGGGAGTGAAAGTCTTTGCACATTGCCCAAATAGGCATGGCACTGAGATGTGTCTTCAAGGAACCAGGGAGGAAAGGAAAACTGAGTTTCAGCTGTAAAAGATGGCAACAGGAGGAGCTGGATGCTTTTAGAGAGCCTCACAACTCAGAGATCAAATTTGTCCTTACAAAGGACCCAAAACTGCAAGGAACCAGAACCTTGTAACAACATTACCTTTATGGATGTTCTTAAGATGCAAGTCTTCATGCTGTAATTCTTGTGTAACGAATCTAACTCGGACTGGGAGATTATTTTTTTTCTGGTTTTCTATATTTAAGATGAGAGAAAGAATATTTTAGTCTTTGTTTACAAGCAATGCTGTAAACTAAAATTTAAATTTAAAATCTACAAAGTTAAGACATCACGATTTGTGCAGAATTTTCCGCTGCTACCTTATTCATCCTTATTTCACTGTAGTGCATTTGGTAACAAAGATAAAACTTGCACAGCCTTCATAGCCCTTGTCTTGTCTCCACCAATTTCATGGCATTGTCATAGGCGCTACTATCCTGTGTGTCACTCCACCTCATTCTGTGCTTTCCCACTCTGCAGATAACAACTGGTCTCCACTGGGATTGATTTACATATTAAACATTAATTATTTTCCTCTCCTTAGTTATGCAACATCTCTGTGCCTGGCCAGCAGCAAGATGCGGTGAAAACTTCAGTGCTTGGGCCTGGCATATTTCTGCTGCTCGTGTCAGCCCTCCCGGGTAGTGCAGGAAACAGTATCTCCCAAACCTGTCAAATCTATCACTCTTCTAGTTCAAATGTTGACAGGCCTTGGTAAAGCACTCTTTAAACAGATCTGTTCTCTGTCACTGCCATGACAGTAATACATGAATCCACAATCACAATGATTTTAGAAACAGACAGACAACATGAACTATAAAAGCCTGATCCTGTTAGAGCTTTCTGGGATCAGTATTTTAAAGGCAATGTTTTTGCGCTAACATTTTTGAGAGTATTGCATGTCTCTGATCCTGAATCTCTTGTTTCTTTTTGATATCTTGATCCCTTTAAATATTCTTTGTTTTTCTTGTGGCTACCCCAATCTATTTGCTAGATATTTTCAAAGCCTTTTACTGAAAATGTTGCCATGTTGTATCTAGATATCCAATAATGTGGTCAATCACTACTCCCACTGAGCTGAATGCCAAAGTCACAGCAGATGTTGTTTGGAAGAAGGAGGCATTTACTATCTCACTGGACATTAAAGATAGAACCAAATTTTCTGTAAGAAGAATCTGATGGCAGAAGAAGCCCTCGAGTGCTAAAAACACCCCATAACAAAACTGGGCTGGAGATTAGTGATGCCAACAATATCTGTGAGCATGGATGTCCAATGGTATGTGGAATTTCTGATTTGACTGTGTAGAAATGCACTTGAAGCATTAGCTAAGTCAAAAAATATGGGGTTTTAAACCCTCTGGTTCATAGTACAATTCTCCTAGTAGGTACAGTCTAAACTTCTGTGCTATTTTTTGATCCAGGCTCCTTAATATTTCTAGTGTAGATATTGTTAACATATGTTGCAAAATGAAATTTCTGACTCATGAATGACCAAAGGGAATAAGTTTCTGTTTGGGTCAGGAAGAACTGTTTTGCCACCCACCATCTCATGAGCTGAGTGTTTAGCAACTTAGTGATCTACCATTTTAGGTTAGTAAATACTAATATTTATCTTTAACAGAACTGATACCAAAGCTTCATGAGTAGGAACAATGTGTCATTATGATTAAGCAATGTTTTCTGAATTTTCACAGTTCTGTGAACTGTGAACTGTTTCTGATGTTGTTGAGGACTTGATACCTTGAATTGGATGTGTTCAATATGGGCACTGTAATGGCCAGATTTAATTTTCTCATATTTCTGAAAGAGTTTCTTAAAGTTTGAACATTAAGAGCACAATGCTTCAAGTACCGAGATAATTTTGGTCTGAGGATAATATGTTCAGAGGAATATTGGTTTGAAAAAAGTTGTGGATTTGTCTAAAAGTTCAAAGGATCCTTTAAATTGCTATCATTTGCATTCTGAAGCTTTTAGGGTTTTTTTGTGTGACTGACTATGCACCAACTTTGAAATTCATCCTGGCCATAGCAATGGGCAGGCTAATGTCCATATTGAAATATTTGACATTATGGTGTCATTGTTAATAGCATTACAATTGTTACCAAAATGTTAGTTGATTCCATGTATCTATTGCATCTCAGGCTCTGTGCAGGGGTTGCACATTTTCTCTTCATGCATAATGCTAACTTTTCACAAAGAAGATTAAAAGAGGAATAGAGGAGCGTTTCTTTGGCATTTTCTCCAAATTACCTTAAAATTTTAAGTATTTGGAATATAATTACCAAAAGAGTATCAGTAGCATTTAAGTTTCTAGTGGGTAAGCAAATCTGGCTTCCATAATGTTCAGGTGCATAGCTGTTATGAGATGAAGGCCTAAGTAAATTGTCGGGTCCTTTGATACCATAATGTTTCCCTAATGGAACCATGGAACAACATTAGACAGATTTCCCAACACCTCCCAGAAGGGCGGATAAAATACAGTTTCTCATGATAGTCTTCTCTGTGTTTTAATATGAACTCTTTTTCCTGTATGCAGTGTTTTCACCCCTTTACAGACTGATAATGAGTGAATGTTCATGTGGTCTGTTGCACAACACTAAGCTCTTATTTCACTGTCTGCAGTTATGTTCAGTAAGTACAATATGAACATCATCTCAATTAACAGAGTACCTTCAGGGCTTTTCTTAGCCAACTATTCTAGCACGCTTGTCCATACTGTCATCAGCACCTAATCAACTAATGATGGCTGAAAATGAGGAAGGCCAATCCCAATAAATCCAAAGGATAGTAATTTTTCTCTTTTAATGCCCTTCTCCCTCCTTCTTCCTTCTTCCTACGGCACATTGCAGTAAATTAATGTCACAGTGGTTATTACAGTAGCGCTGCTATGGCAAGTATTCAAGCAACGGTCCTCGAATATTTTACCTCAGCATTTATTTGTCCATAAAATAAAATAGGATTTATTGCAGTACTCTCTGGTTTGAGGACTGCATGGACAGCAGCTGTGACAACTCCTTATCTCCACTGCAGGTAAAGATATAGGGGATGCTTCCCTGAAGCTAAAGAGAAACAAGGAATGTGGAAGTCAGTCAACTACACAAGCACAGGGTCACACAAATTGGTAAAATAAATAAATATGAGCATTAAAAAAAAAATCATTCTTTGTACCTAATAAGAACTCTAAGAAAAAAAATTCAGTAATTTTGTCCTTTGTAGGTCTCAGTAAATTAAAAGGGTCATCATTGCTATGAAGATTGCTCTGTCCAAATCAGATATGGGATTTTGAGACTGAAAGATGGAAAGGTAAATGTGAGGAATTATTGTTGCAAGCCTTATTCAGAGAAGGAATTGCAAACAGACAAGAAATACAATTTTTTCTACAATCAGTCAATACAATTTTACAGTGGTTTATTGTTAGTGTTGTTCTCTTAAAAAATAGATGGTTTTGACTGCTTAAAAGGCTCCACCTTAAAGAAAAAAAAGCTCCCAGATTATAAAACATAGGTTCTGAAGCCAGCCCTGTGGAGATGCGACTGCTGGCTTAGAGATATTCATATTTTCAGCTGCATGTAAATTTCTGTGTGTCATTAACATCTCTGAGCTCTGTAATTAGGTCTCTCCTGATCTGGTTATAGTTTCTGTACATTATGAGTATGTAAGCCTCTCCAGGGAAGTACAAGGCCAGCCTTACAGGGTTTCCCCTTTCTGTGCCACAATTTTGCTCTTATCTTTAGCAAGTACATCCTAGCAACTGCTCGCTTGGAGGTTACAGTGAGATCCCAGGGAAGGGCTATAAAGCATTATCAGTCTTTGCCAGCACAAGTCTCTACCACTACACCAAGGCTAGAGCACCTCCTTCCTTCACAGACTCTCTACTTTTCCCTACCTGGAATATTCTCTTCGATATTTTTTTTATTCCCCAAATTGCCCTTCAATTTTCAATTATAGTTATGATCTTATTTTTGCATCTTATCTTTTTTTTTTCCTTTTTTTTTGGTAAGAGAAAAAGATTTTCCTACAATGTGAAATGTGTATCCCAAACTCTAGCTGTGTTTGAAAGAATGTTCCTTCTGAATAAATAATGTCTCAGGAAATGAAATATAACATATAAACCAAACTGTTTGTCTTTCTGTTCTGCTTCTCACTGGGAAGCACCAGAGAGTTCAAGTACAAAGAGAAAAGTGGTTTATTAAAGGATGCTTGCATTTGGATTAGTTTGTTCTGAAAGCCTTGTCTTGTAGCATTATATCCAGGAAATGCTGTTCTCAATATAAGGAAGTGCTCATTCCATGGGCCTGACTCTTTTTTGATTTTTCTTGAATGAGGTTTCTGCTTAGGTATAACAAAATATTGGATAATGAAGATAGAAAACCGATAAAGAGTAAAAAAAATTATACAGAATCGCTTAGAATGAATTCTGTGTGTAATTACTTGCATTTTTGCTAACTACTGTATAAACAACACTTTTAACAAGGCAAATTGGAAACGTGAAGACAAATCAGCTTAGGGATAGAGCTTCAATTTATTACACAATGATAACTGAAAACTTTGTTTCTGCTGCGTTGCAGTCAATTTCTACTGAGCTCACACTCTGAATGTGTGATTAATCATATGAGCACTGGGGTTGCCAATAAATACCAAAACCTTAAAACTATAACAACTTGCTCATTTTGTGTGGTCATTCCAAATAGCTAAACAACCAGAAATTGTCAATGTACACCAAGATCAATGCTCTGGGGTCTCTACATAAGATTGATTTCCCTCTCTGAGGATTTTATCTCTCTCATCAACAAAAACATTTTGTCCTCCCTAAATAATCCAATCGAATGCCATCCTCCTGTGGAACAGTGAGAGGTTTAAATTGTTTGGATTAATCTCTGCTTTGAGGTGGCCTGGAAAGTCTCTGTAACTTTGTCAAATATAGCCTGGAGGGAGAACTGCTGTGGTTTGATATGTGCTAAAAATAAACAAATAATGAGAGTGTCTAAAAATCATGTTGTGCTTTAAAAATAATATCTGTGTGAGATAATATTTTTTAAAGCTCTTCCTTCTAATATAGAAAATAATAATTGTTGGTGTATTCCTTCTTGCTAAGGCCTACCAGCTCCTCTCTGCTGGAGATGGGGAAGGAGATTGGGAGCTGTAGAAACAGATTCAGGGGACAGAAGCCCACGGAGATCTTCCCCAGAAGATGAGTGGAGCAGATCAGAGATGGGACTGAAGGAACTGTCACCACCCACAGCCTTCTCCTGCTCTGCACAGTGAATGCACAGGTGAGGTTTAATAGAACTCACATTCTGATTCTCTGTGTCTCCTTCGGAAGATAATTTTGTACATTTTCAGTTGAGAAAGACCAAGCAGAAATGTTGGTTCAAAGGAGCCTTGAGGTTCAAAGGAACCTCAGTAGGACAGGCTGCAGGCAGCAGCCTGGAAAAGACCCCCAGAGCACAGATGTCTGCTTTCCATGGGGTGTTTTTGTCCATTATGCAACCTTTCTGTGATCTGAATAACACTGTAAGTTGGATGAAGGGAGGTTTTTTGATCTTTATCCAGCATATTCTGGAAGGAAGATAGAGCACAGACACAGGTTCCTAATTAATTCTGTGTTTGCAATAATTGGGGTGCAGCGAGGCAATCAATTTGTATCCTCGGCAAGTATTTATGATATTGCATTGTTTATTTATCCCTTAGGTGCTTTTGGAAGTGCTGGCCAGCAGCTCTCCATGACTGGCACCCCACAGCAGAGCACCAGGGTCAAACTTTGCCTAAGCAGGTGATAGAGCAGGTGGATTGCACTTGGAGGCTGCAGACTGCACACGTGAGCCAGGTTGGGAAACAGTCATTCTTGGAATTTTGTGTTGAGATTTCCTGAGCAGGGGTGGGTCTGTGTCATCCTTCATCCTTTCAGGGCTGTGGTGAACAACTGGTGTTTAAATGTTGGATTGAAGGCACCAAAATGATGGCCACATAGGCTGAGCATGACTTGTTTCTATCTTGGACTGCTATTAGCTCAAAAATGTTAAAAGAAATGTGCTGAACAAGTCTCTCAAAGTGAAATTATTTTTAGTTGGGTTATTGGTAAGGTTATCTAAGTCTCAAACACCAAAATGGTAAACTGGTTTTGAAGGAATTGAATATTTATTTAGAAACAGGCCAAGAACAGATTGCTCTGGAATTTCTGAATAACCTCAGAGTATCTGTCATTTGAGCTTTGCTGTGCTCCAAATGTAAACTTATTTTTACTCTTCTGTTGCAAAAATTTCCCCTTTGTAAAGCTGTAAAACAAATCTTACAAATGTCATTGTATATACCAGTGTACATTCAATTTGAAGACAAAAATATTTTCAGTAAGATGAAGCATCCATTTCTCCTTTGTAAACATTTGAAAGGTAGAAAATGCTTCGAAGGTAATGACTAAAGGAAGGAAATATCACTTCATTCCATCGAAGCCTAAAAATAAATTTGAAGGGACATGCCTACTACTATGAGGAGTACATATGGATTTCTTGCTGACATTAGTCTCCAAATTGAATGTCAGACTCAGCAAGAGTGAGGGAGGAGAGAGGGGTGTGCATGGAGGGGCGGCCAGGAGACTAAATTTAGTATTAGAAGGGCAAGATGAAACATCATGATTATCATTAGGAAAACCTCTAAACCATATTTGTACATTGTCTTGGGGCAAATACAAGTGTCACATGTTAACAAAAGGCAAAAATACCACACCATGCTGTTGTGCCCTGAGGGCCCTCTCTGCTTAACAAGAAGATGTTGTGGAGTGTGCATGCACTCCAGAAATTTATGATTTCCTTGAAAGACAGAGATAAGTATTTTCAAGTCTCTCTCACACAAAAGAATAAAATGAAGTATTAGTGATGAATGTTGGTAAATGATGGTGTCTGAAAGTCCACCCATAGTCTTTTCAAGTAAATATATAACAATAGATGAATATGCAATGCACTAAGATCCCATGCTTTATAAACACAGGAATAAGTAAATATCCTATATCTATTTTGGTATCATTTTTAAATAAAGTCAGAGGCTGAGGAAGACTCTTGACAGGCACTCAGATTAATGTATTCACCTGGAGGCCACTGGAAAAATTTAAAAACCTCCTAAGTTTGCATCAGAATGGCCAGAAAATGGCTAGAAACATCTTCCAAACTGCCAGAGGGTGCTGGTGGCAAAACCACTTCAGCCTGTCATATCTCAGTCTTGAGCTTCTAACAGAAGAACAGTACAAGCCAATAAATAATTTCTTTTTACTTTAGGGAAGTAAGCACCTGACATGCCTCAGAAAGTGGCCTAAATGTGAGCCTCAAGATGGGGATTGGTTATCTCATTTTACAGGACACAGATCACAGGGTGTTCCCCCAGTGTCAGGATCCTGCCTGCCAAGCAAACACAAACTTGCTGGCCATGCCCTGCCCACAAGGAATGGAGCAGAGGGGTCCACACTGCCAGGTTGCAGAAATGTGTGGAGGAAAATCAAACCTGTGTGAGGCAGAAATAGTCTGGGAGTAACTTGATAGGTCACTAAATTTTCAAAGACAACAAAATTTGCAAAATAACAAATCTTAAACTAACCTATGAGTAAATTTATAAATCAGTCTATATACAAAAATTCACATATAAATGTCCATGTAAGTAATTTTATGCATTTATTAGAAATTAAATAAATTCCCAAGAATTTTGGGAAATATCTGAATTTTTTTGTTATAACTTATAAAATGAAAAAAATACAGGAGAGATGTCTTTGTGGTACTTGTAAATTGACAAGAAAGAAACTGAAAAATCATGCTGACAGCACTGAAAAACCTAGAAACATTTATATAATATAAACCACAATTTGAGACTACAAATTCTCAAAGAACCCATGCAAGAGATGGGTTTTTGCATGCACACCACATATGTGAGTGGTTAGAGGGTCAGGATCTAAGAACCAAGTGTTTGGCTTTATTTTTTAATAAATCATGTGAAAAAAAAAAATATTTGAGGAAATAAATTTGCAGAATACAAGTTCAGGAATGCTAATTACTAAGAGTTCCCTTATGTACTCCAATGTGTTAAAAGATGAATATTCTGTGGTTTATTAGGTATCTGATCAGTCGTGTCCAAAGAGAAACAACTATTGTAGAAAGGAAGAGAGAGAGCATCAATACTGAACCTTTTATTTTGACTCCTTTAGGAGCTAGACCTGTCCTTGAAGGCATCCACAGAGCCCAAAACAAGGCACGTTCTGGGAGGGGCAGGGCTCCACACCCTGTGTTTATGGCTGTAGGAGGCAGGTTTGGGCTGGAGCATTCTCCAGGGGCAGCTGGCACAGTGGAAAGGGCAGAGCAGTGTTTGCACATCCCCCCTCAAAGGAGCTCCTGAGCTCAGAACCACTTGCGAGCCACGCCGTAATGGTGCTGGCCACCAGCTCTCATGGAATGGGTGTCTGTGTGTCTGTGTGTCTGTGTGTCTCTGTGTGTGTGTGTGTGTGTGTGTGCCAGGCTCTGAGCACGGCCCCCTCAGGGGCTTGTAGCCCCTGCTGAGGCTGGGCAGGTGTGACCCAACAACCCAGGCTGTGTCCTCACACTGGGAGTAGCTCTGTGTCTCAAAGGTTCCCCTTTGGCTGTTCTTCCTTCAGGGACAGACTGCTCCTTTCCCTCTCTTCGTTCAAGGACAGACTGCTCTGCCTCTCTTCCTTCAAGGACAGACTTCTCCTTTGTTGTTCTTCCTTCAATGACAGACTGCTCCTTTTGCCTCTCTTCCCTCAAGGGCAGACCTTTCCTTTGGCCATATCTCCTTAGCCCTGTTGGGTATCTGTGTGGCTGCCTTTCCTCAAGCTGGAACAAAGGCCTGTTTCAGTCTGTCCATAAAGGTGTGATCCAAAGTCCCACAGAATCTCACAGAAAGGAAGGCAATACCAATGTTTGAGCCAATATCGAGAAGTGCTTTTCTTCAGTCTCCTCCCTTCTGTAAGTAGTTCGGTGAATTTGAGAATGAGCATTTGAGAATTTGTCTAATCTCTTATGTGAGTATGTCCTTAGAGCCCCTCATTATGTTCTTGCAGTTAGTGCACTGTTTTTAAGCAAGAAATTTGGCTTTCTCTTCCAGAGGTTACACCACCTTTTGGAGCATCATGTAAGTCTTCCTGCTCATTGTGGCTAAGCTGAGCAGCAGATCATGTCCCAAGCAGTGTCTACTTTATGACCATAATGCTTTTATTACTTTTATCCATAATGTTATTCTGTTTGTTTTCCATTATGGAAAGTGGCAGAGAGAGGCCTTTATCCTACGTTTGCCCATATGGGCTGCATAAGCCACACCATGATTTTATTATTTCAATGTCACACCCAAAATGTTTTGGCTGTTTATAGCAATTTAAATAATAAATATTTATTATTTATTATAACATTGCCAAGTGCTATAAACAGCCAAATCATTTTGGGTGTGACATTTTTTCAGCACTTTAGGTACCTGCTTTTGGTTTCTTTCCCCTTATTCATGACAATTCTTTAAATGGTTAATGGTTCAGGCCTTGAAAATACAAATCCTGTGTCTGGGGAACAATGTGATTTTTCTCTGTCTCAGGGTGCTAATGCAGAGATTTGCATCTAAGATAGGGACGTTTCACTTCTGATGCCTTTCTGTACCTTCGAGCATGTTCAGGCTATGTGGTGTCTCCATTGAAGTTATGGAAACAGAGTAACACTTTAAATTAAGGTGATCTGTATACATATTTTATTATTTATACAGCATTCAATAACGTGCTTGTAAAAAAAACTTGGGAGTATGCATTGAAACAGCAGACAAACTATTTGAACAATACTTACATCTTAAAATATTGTTGTAACAGCTTATCACCTTGCTGTGGCAGCATTTTAAGCATTTATTGATGGTGCATTTTATAACATGCCTTACAATAAGTTATTAAAGGATGTAGTGGCACCAACTAATCATTTCATAAACATGAATAAACCATTTATACAGGGCACCTTAATTTAAAGTGCTTGTAGGAACTTGCATAAAATGTTTTGAACAGCTGACACGCAGTATTGGTGCTTCACGTAGTGCCAAAGTGGTGTCATGTCCTGGTTTGCAAGAATCTTATGTGGAACTGGAGCTTTATTGCTTCCAGTGATGGAGCTGGGAACTGCACAGTAATTCCAAACACAAAATGTTGTAAATCTCTTCTGAAAGAGTGTACGAGGAAGTGCATAAGCAATATCCAGGAGATTCTGGTGACAAATAATGTAGAAGCATGTTATTGCTCATTCTATGTTTAAGGAAAAAGGGAAGGAAAAAAAAATCTATTTGCTTTTAGCAATAATACAACCTGTGTGTGAGAAAATGCTGTTCAGAGGTAGGGTATATATTTAATTCCATGTCAAGCAATTAAAAAACCCTGCATGATGATCAAAATTCAGTCAGCATATAAATGATCTTTACACATATCAAAGAAAAAGTACCTATACCATCAAAACAGAACTCTGAGACGTGTAGAAGGTGACTGTTAAGGACAAAATTTGTACACTAATACCAAAATAATTCTAGAAATGAGGAAAAAAGATGTCATGCGATTAAAAATCATATGAACAACACTGCTGCAATTCTTACCCTTGGCTATGATTTACTAGGAGCATTTAAAGCAATGCTAAAAAAAATAATGAAGTCATACCTTATTCCCCTCCCCCTGCAGATATAGATTTTATTTGACCTATTGCTTTTAAAACAGAACGGCTTAAAAAGCTCTCTTTACATGATAAAACTCAAAGACAAAAGAGAAAATGCAAATCATTTCTATATTACATATATGTTGCTCCATTTGGCAAAATCAAATTAGATCTTTTCATCTCCTTACTGTAGAACAAAAACAGAGCAATATTATGAAATTTTGCAGGGCTTTATTTCTAGGCGTCTTTTGTGTCCAGTCTTTTAAACTCAGGTTTTTCTGCCTTTTTTACTGACAAGCCCACAATTTTCAGAAAAGAAAGCTAGCATTAATTAAGACAGTGCCAGCTGTAATTTTCTTGGGAAGTAAATTTCTGCACAACTAAAGGTTACAGAGACCTTTTCACTGTCAAAATTTACTACAGCCTGTGAATGTTAATGTTTCTAATGAAGACATGTTCTCTGTCCCTGAACTTAAAAGTACCCTGAGAAGAAGGCAAAGAGAAAAAAAACTCTATTTGACGAATGTATCTGGAGTCTGTGCATTAATGCAGGGTTATGCCTGCTGGTGCATATTGTAATTATAGTGTTTGGATAGCCTTGTTTTCTAAACAAGGAATATTGCTATAAATTGGCAATTTTGCATGAAGAGTAGGCTTGTAGTAGGTGCCTTATGTTACAAATAAGACAGTGGTATAATAAGCATTTAACCCATTAGACTTGGGGATATTCTCAGCTAAGTCTGAAAAGGAGCTGTAATATAGAATGTGGATAAAAAGGTACTTAGGGTCTTTCTATGAATGCAGCAGAAGACCACATTCATTATCTTCTAATGATCATTGTACTTCTAATGATAATTTTTTCTCCATTTTAGTGAAATCAGATGCTTCTTGAAAGAAGTATCTGGCTTTGCTCTTTTTTTATTCTTTGAAGCTGATTAAATAGTAAACTATATATAGTTATATAGTTTTTGTTGTTTTGTCAATGTGCATTTTTTTCCCTATCCCTACAGCATTTACTGCCAGCCAGACTGGCAAATAAAAAGAAAATTCAACATCACAGAGAAGATTATATTCTTAATTTTTTGTTGCTGTGTATTTTATGGGGTATTTTATTTTTCTCTTCTTTGTATTTTTTTTCCTAAAGCAGAATGAGAACCTTTAGAAAAAAAAAAATCTTCTTTTCTTATGCATGAAGCTCTCAAAACAAAAATCCCTATTGTGTGGAATTACTCTTGATTTCCCATGCAGCCTCATGGTCAATATAGATAGGAAAAAAAAATTAGCCTAAGTTATGATTTTGTTGGTTAAAAATGGTAAAATCAGGTCTTCCAAAATTTTAGAAATAATGATCCTAATTGCATGCTGCTAATATCCATGTTTAATGTGGAGTTGTTTTAAAAATGGGGCATTAGATTGCAAACTGAGTGATTTTTCTGCATCAGAATGCTCAGGTAGCTTTCTTTTCCTTGCCCTTCCCCCTCCCAATTTTCAAGACTTTGGAGCTGAGGTTTTCAAGACACTGAGCTTTATGGTCAGAAATGAGCCAGCCTCTAATATTTCTTGGGAGAAGTAGTGAGTATCACAAGATTGCAAGTGGCTATAGCAATTCCATCCGAGGAGCAGTGGGATGTCAGATGTGTTTGTGTCAGGCTCTGCAGCAGGGCCAGGGCCCCCAAGTCACTGGAGGAGTGTTTTTGCCATGATTTATACATCAGCTGCATTGATGAGGGCTGGCTTCTCGTTCTGCCCATCAGCATTAGGGACTAGGATGGAGCACTGGGACAAAAATGTGGGAAATCAACGTCTTTGTAAATATCTATATGGACACTGGGATAATCTATTAAAAGCCATGACTATCCTATACCAATGGAGATATCAGATCTCATTACACATCCAATCCCTTTTTGCAACATGTAAATTGGACTTCATTTTGACTCCCTCCCAGCCCAAAAGATGCACGTTACTGCTGAGCACCCCTTCAAGACACCTCAAATGCATATTATTTCATGTCTTCATCAGTTTAACGTGCTACATGGTCAGGAGTTCAGAATAATTATTTAAGATCTCTTGGCTAATAAGTCAATATATGAGATACTGTAATTCCAGACAGCAACCTGTTATGGTATCATTAACAGTCTTGGAGCACTGCACAATGAGATAAAAATGATGCAATACTGGCAGACTGTAGGCAACAGTCATCAGCAAGGTATATTGGGCAAATCATCTTTTTTTGTGATAGAGGCATGGTTCAGCATCTTAAAAATCCATGCTTTTGCATACATAGGCTGTGGTGGGAAGGATTCTCCCAGGGCATTTGAGCTATTTATTTATAGATTGCACATGGATTTGCACAGATTTTTGTTACACTTAGACAAATCACCACAGACATCACTATTGTCTTTTAAAATCAGCTTGTTTTTGCCTTAATTTAGACCTGTTCCTAATTGACTTGATCTGAACCCAAATAGTCCTTGTTGAAGGGAAATAAATACATCACCCATTTCCTACTTGAATTGGCTTCAGATCTGACCTTTGGTTTAACCAGTGTAACTTGGCATGAAGACATGAGCCTTAAGCCTTAGAGAAAGCCTTGGAGGTAGCTTTAAATTCCTTTTGTAAGCAAATTCAGGTAAGCAAAATACATAAGTGATCTGCCAAATGGAAATCATGTTTGGAAACATGATCTGGAGCAAGTGCCATACAAAATGTTACTGAGGTAACCAATCCCTCTCCCTGTACAGGCTTAAGCAGCTATCCAGTGTCCTTTAGACTATTAGGCCTTGACAGAGATTATGGAGGAAGGTATACAAGGAATCAGAAAAAAAGTCTTCCAAAAATTTGATAAAAACTAGACCATCTGAACTGCTAAAATTTATCTAATTGTTCTGTATTTTACTATGAAATACAGGAATATTAATAGCTTTTGTATTCCTTCTCAGGTAAAAAGCCTGTAATGTCATTGACTTCTGTCCTCATCAATTATTCCTGCTGATATGTTATTTTTAAAAAAAATTAAAAATTCTGATCTACTGTAGTAAGGCAATATGCCCCAGTCCTTTTTTGGCTGACTTTTTCTCTTAATAAGCAAAGAGAAATGCAGTATTGGGTAAGGTTAGAGAAAGACAAGGATCTGAACATGTATACAGTTGAACTATCCCAGTCCCTTTTTCTTTCTCTCTCTGTCTCTGGTACTTCTAAAATATCATGGAGAGGGACAAAATACTCGAATTCATTTTAGTATATCAGGGACACCATCATTTTCAGAGCAGAAAATCTGTTATAAGAAAATCTCCTGCTGTGTTTTCTCTTAGATGTCCTCAAAAATAAAGATGGGAAATCAAGAGAAATGAAAAACGAAAATAGGAGCCATTTATCCTGGTTTATTTTCTAGGGCTTTGTCTTATCACCTAAATTTCCAAATGGCACAAATACCTGTTTTTAAATTTAAAGAACACTAGAAAATCCTTGTTTCTTGAAGGGAGAGGGGAGAAATCTTTGGCAAGTGGGTTAAATATAGGTGAGAAAACTATTTAGATCAAGGCCAACTGAATGAGCACTATTTTTTAAAAATATGAACCAGTATAGAAGATTGGTGGAAAAACCGATTTGGCTGAGCATATGGAACAGGCACTGTGGAGAAGGCAGTGGAAGGTACCATGGGCAATGCTATAAAGCCTAAAACTGGTAACTAAATCTCAAAAAAAAAAATCAGATCATGATCCAAAAATCTTGACATAAATTGAACCTGAGTCACCATTTTTGAGTAATTATTCTTTTTGGTTCCAACATAATTCATCCCTTCAGCTCCTGAGTCCTTTTTGTTGTTGCCATATATGTAGTGATGGACAGCAGCATGCTGAGAAGTAAAATTTCTATCATGTAGTCCCTGAAAAAAAAAAATGCAAATAATCTCACTGCAGTTTTAACCCTGAAATAAAGCAATGATATGAGTATATTCTGTATTTCCTGCATAGCTGAAATGCATTCAGTAGGCACCAGAGAAGTGGCAGGGTGCTGAACAAGGCAGTTTAATCAGGGGCCATCACCCACTTCATCAAAGGACAGCACACAGGGATGTGCTGGCTTTTGTGACAACTTTACACAAAGACTCCAAGAGCAGTGAGAGCAGAAGGCTGGGCTGGAAGGCACTAGAAGAGATATGAGCACATACAAGGCTTCTGTCCATCCAGAACACAAACTTGGTGGGCTGAATGACTACATTCTTTCCCAAAAAAAATAATACCAGCTGAAAATACTAGAAATCTTGCTAAAAAGAAAAAAAAAAGAAGAAGAAAAAAAGCATAATAATTCCCTTAGTGGTCTTCATTAGTTTGGCACTTAGAGAGGGAGGTAGATCACAAAGCATTGACTGAAACTAGAAGATGAGAACATGATTCACGAATAGGAATGTGGGCAGTGCACAATCCCTTGTGACTCAGAATGAGTATTTTACATGTGATTCATAAGGAAAAATAATTGTTTTATCAGATGCATTCCTTACTTATGGCTGGGGTTAATATTCACCTTATTTAAAATTGAAATTCAACTACTGTATCAGCACAGTGATTTCTTCCAACACAGACACTAAAGAAAAGAAAGAAATTGCTTTATTCACAAACATGACACAGTTCTCTCCTCCACAGAAGCTCATTGATTGTTGTTCTGCAAAGGAGCCTGATGTGCTTTCTGCAAGGCTGCTGGTGTACATTGTTTATTAGAAAAGGTTTTTTGAGCAACACGAATAGAATCTGGGCATAATGTCCATACAGGTTTGTGAATCCTTGGGTCTGAGGAAGTAACAAAAGTAGCAGGGGGTTGGTGGTGCATGAACAGTGACAGCCTCTGCTGCCTCAGACTGCCAGAGTTCAAATGGGGCCAGACTGGGGAGCTGGCATCCCACCTCATGGACCATTCCATCTCAAGAGTTGGATCAGCCAGGCCATAAAATCCCCCTGACTGTGTACAGTATGGTACCTCTTCTTCATTTTGATTTTTTTTCTGAGTCACGGAGGTATTTTTAGGGAATGCTAGTGCTTAGGAACTTACCTTCAGAAGAACAAATACTAAAGAGATTCACATTTAAATGTTCTCTGGTCATATTACAGAGGTGTTCAGCAAAGATTAGGGAGGTTTCCATTAAAATGCTTCTGGGGTGCTTTGCCTATCAGAATGATTGTACAGAAATGTGATTTTCCTTAAGTGATCATTCTTTTCTATAGCCACCTGAAGATCCTTTCCATAATATGGACACCTGCTTCTCAGGAAATGTATTAAAGTTCAGTGAAACCCTATCTCCCAGCATTAAGTGTTTAATCCAAATTGTCTGGTGTGAGCAACCTGCAGTGTAAAACTCAGTGTGTATGAAGAGCGGGTAATGGGAAGGAGAGGAAAGTGTCCCTGAGCACCCAGAAAGGCAGAAGGAAGGCACCTGTGTCTGCACATGCAGGAGATTTTCTTTCCTGAGATTCCCAGGAGCTCCTTTGGTGGGAGGAACCCACTCACTGCCCTGGTGTGTGTGGTGGGATAGGGTTTGGCAGCTTTCCTCTCGTACTTCTCTCAGGGGATTTCAATATTTTCTATCACTACTGATGTCTAGCATCTTTTAAGTTAATGTCACATAGAAAAGCAACTCTTTGCTTGCATTTTTTACAAATTATTCAGCTTGTTAATGGTTTCAATGAGGTTAAGTGTGGCAATGTTGCTTAGAGCTATATCTTGGTGATGGCTATTATAAAATGGTTTTTAGTAGTCAAACTTTTAAATGCACTGTAGTTTTATTCTTTCTTTGATTTTGTAAAGAATCCATTGTCATTCGACTATTGTATTTATTTAGTTAATTGCACCACTCAATGTTTTCACAAGTAGCTCAGTGTTTTGTTAAAAAACGTTGGAAATTTAGTAACAAGAGCATGGAGTTTATATCCTCTCTTAACATTGGTGGTTCCATTTTGTGGTCCCTTTTTGAGTGTAGTAGACTTGGGAAATCCCTGAATGTCAGTAACAGCAGCCATTGCCTAGTAGAATTCCAATTCCCAGCTTGGAATTTCAAATTACATAAGACTGAAACTAAATACAATGAAAACAGAGAAAAAAAAAAAAAAAAAAAAAGAGAAAATTTTTGATTATGCCTGGATAATAAATGGAGTTGCTGGCAGTAAACCACAATATAGTTACCGATGAACCAAGCTCTAGTGCCAATAGCAGTGAATTGAATCAAAGAATGGGAGCTTTTGGAAGGCTTGAGGATAATTTTAGGGAAAGTGAATTATAAGTGAACCTAGAATTAACCTCTGCAACAACAGGATAATCTAGAAGTGACCTTAGCAGTCAGTGTCGAAAATCAAAAGGGTGCATCTGAGTACAATAGTGGGCTGAAGAATTCTTTTCTGGAAAGGGTGTCAGCTGCTGGGACAACCTTGATGTTTGCAGAGTTGTTGTAATTTAGATTTAATCAGAGAGGATTGAAGTCTGCTCACAGAGGAAATGATGAATTTCCAGCTCTATGCATTTCCGCCCTCTAATTGTGATAGTTTTTGTCATTTGAGTCTCACTGCAGCATAAAGATATTGAATACTGTATGAATTTCCATTACTCAAATCTTGAGAATAAAGTAAGAGTTGGAAAGAAATGCCTGGGAGAAATTAACCTCCATCTTTTCTACAGAAGAGCTGGAGGCATCAAACAAGGCTAGAGACAGGTAAATCAGTAGCAGAACAGTGTAGTAGCATCAATATTTAGTTAAACTGTGGAATTCTTTGTGAGAGGATGCCATGGGTGCTAAAAGTTTATGTGGGCTTAAAGCAAGGCTTGGAAGACAAAGAGAAAAATCTATTGGGAATTACAAATAACATCACCACAACTGCCTTACAAAAATAGTTGGATGTTGAAGAATTAATAAGAAAATGTCATATACATTTGTCCAGCTCTTAAACTCTTTTAGGCTTTCTGAATACTGGAAATACTGAATACTGGAAAGCAGATACCAAGATAGAATAACATTGGATGTGGCTCAGTAAGGGAGTTCTCATGAACACACTGCTGATAGTGATCTCTTGAAATAAAAACAGTAATTTAAAAAGTTCTCCTCCCTTGTCAGACAGAGCATGTACCCACCCAGCTGGGGTGATCTCCTGCTAGCAGCCCATGCATCTCCTCTCTTTGCTGGACTACTGGATTTCAGTTCACATGGCTCTAGAAGAAGGCAGTATGAGAAAGCCCTGCCCTTAGAGAGATCTGCGTCCTCAGTGGGATACAGCAAGGGGGGACTGGCCTCAACTCACCATCCCTTTATTCATTACTGGACCCAGCCCAGGGGGGTCAAGAATTTCATCTTCCTTCAGAAGCCACTGTGGTGTTTACAGTCACCAGCCAGAAGACCCCAGATTAGCTGCCATGGGGTCGTCAAGAGGGGAAATAGTCCGAGGAGTAAAGCAGGGAATGGTCCAAGGCCTGGGAAACATCCTTGCAAAGTCCTGCAACCATCATCACCCCTAACAATGCACATCTTTAACAAAATGTGTTCTTTTGTTTTTCTTTATTGGGACATCTAAAGGGGTGTTCTGGCTCAGAAGCCACAGATTAAACTTCAGAGGAAAAAGGACATTTGCCTGTCCTCTCTGGACCAGTCCCAAGGTTTTTCTGTTTTATCACTGGGAAAAGCATTTTAGAAATGCCAGTACTGAGTGAGGGAGAGGGAGTTGCATTCATTTCTGCATATTATTTATTGGATTTTTGAAAACAGACCTGAGAAAAATGTTTATTTAAAGTATTTACTGCAAATTATGTTGTTAGTGTTCTAGAACAAATGGTCAGTTGATAGTTATTTTGCTGGCAAAAATAAAAAGCCTGGACCCCACACCTGTTTAGCTGCAACTGACAAACAAAACAATCATTCAAGTGGAGTGAAAACAAACCAAATGTCCTTGAATTTTCAAAGAAAATATAACTCCTCCATGTAGCCCTAGGACAACATAGTCTGTTTGTTGGGAAGCATACTTAGCAGAGAGCTACAAATCTCTTTGCTGTGAGGCTGAATGATTGTCATACATTTTGCTCTCTTTGTCTCAGTTGATAGTGTCTATAATACTATTCAGAGATAGAAAATTTGTGCCTGTCACTGTACCTGTCAGAAAGGAGCAATACCCTCTGGCAGCCACAGTCAACTTTATGGAGTTTTATTAGTCTAATGAATGAAAGCCCAGTAGCATGCATGCCCTGTAACGCTTCTAAACTTTGGATTTTAAAAGGAATCATTATTAACCGTGAAAAGCAACTAGCAGCTTGTTTTACGTACATGTATTTCTTAAAAGCTCCACAAATTTTTAAAGAGATTAATCTACAGTAATTTGTCATCAGGCTCTGAGTGACTGTAATATAATCCATACAATCGCAGGAGGTTCTGCAGGAAATTTGTAAACATAATGCAATCATGTGTTTGCATTTGTGACTCCAGAGTAGCTGGTAGCAGCTGTATAAACTTCTGCTCCTGCACAGAAGAGAGACTTGGTGTGACCACAGCTGTGCATTGTTAATTGCACGGGATGCTTTCCTCGGCCACCATCTCTGCTAATGACAGCTGGGCAGTTGCTGTCCCTCTGCCTCTCTTTCTCTGATTCTTTTCTTCCTCTTAACTTTTGCTCCCAAAAGGTCGATAACATCTTATAAAAGGCCCTGGTTACCTTGCAGCATATCCTTTTGAGCTCTAAGCACAAACACATTCAATAAACTGTGCGGGAAATGTTTCTCATTTACTACTTCCAGTAAAATGAAAACGAAATAGCAAAGACTGCTCTACATCTTTTCAAGGTCTTGAGATAATTAGTTTAATAAAAATTCACTTTTATAAGGCATGATCCAAGTGTGTTGCTATCTGAGGGAAACTTCTGCTGACTGCTGTGATTCGGGCCCAATGGTTTTCTGTGTTTTCTCCATTGTTTTATACAATGTTAATTTTTCGGCTCACACAAGCTTATTTGCCAAAGAGGACACAGAACATTTTCTGTCTCACAGTGGTGGGAGATTGCTGGAAAGAATACATTCAGGTAGTCAGATTGCTCTTTATTTGGCTTAGTCCATCTTGAACATTCTGTGGCATTTGCCATTATCACTCTTTTCTACAGGGCCAGCAGCACTCCTGATGCTCCAGCATCCCATCCTGCAGCAGTAGGACAGCTTCCCTGGAAATGTAGATGTGCTCCAGGAAGCTGATGAATCAATTGATGGGTCACTCAGGAAATAAACATACGGGGCCACATGCTGTGATCTGTGCAGCTGAGATGTCAACAGAAGTTCACAAACACTTCTATGGGATGGATTCAGCCTGATTCCCTCTGAATGTAGATTATAGTCATTAAGAAACCGAGGCTAATAAATTCCTTTACAGCTGAGTGTAGCACTATACATGCATATTAGCATATTTAAAACATAATAATGCTGTGCTTCTTTTGTGTCAGCACAGTTTCATCTGTTTGGCTATTTCTGTCCTTGCAAAGAATATGCATTTATAGCTCTTCTCTGCCTACTGATTGTCCAGAAACATTGAGCTGAACTTAAGTTTCCATAACCTGCAGTGTGTGAATAGTCATTATATACTTCATGTATAAGCAGGAGTATTGGATGCCAGTTAGCACATTATTTTAATCAAGAATGAAAATATAACTTCCTAATTCTAGAAGAATATTTCTTCTTATGTTTTTCAATTCCACAAATTCAATTTCTTCTCTCTAACAACACATGTCATGTTTAGTTACAACAATGAGTGCTCTCTCCCACATTAAGAAAATACTAATCACTTATGTATTTTCTTGGTGGACCACTCAGAGTGTGTCTTATCCTCTCTTTTCTTCCTCATGGTGTAATTTAGATGAGATATTTAATAATACTGTCCCTGTTATGGCACATTGAGATGAGCCAGTTGTTGGTTTAGTAAACTGGCTTCTACTGGAAAAAAATAGCAAGGCATAAATGTCTACAAGTTGTGTGAGAATTTTACATACCAAGTAACTACCTTGCAAAATTTCTCTCTGCCCCAACCCTCTACAAATTTTTAGTACCTTGCTAAGGATTCTTTTCTCTCATTTCTGCTGCTAGATGAGTACATTGACTTCCAGAATCCTCTTAACCTACTTTGTTGTTGTTTGGAGTTTGCTTTTTCTTTTCTTTACCGAGAGGCCACAATTCTGATTGAATACTGGAGGCTTCTACAATCCCTGCATGCATGCATGTCTCATAAATTACCTAACTATAGATATATATATCTAAGAAATATGTATTCTCCTCCCTTTAGTCTCAATACTTTTTTAGCTTCTACCTTATTTTTCTTGCCTTCTTTTTAGAACACTCCGTCCATTATAAAGAAAAATGTTAATACTTTAAAGATACTGTCTCAAAAGCTATTGTAATTCCTGCCTTTTCTTGAGAGGAATGAGCTTACTATGGTAAAAAAAAAAAAAAAGGGAAAGGTTACAGATTGCCATGTTTACCCTTCTGCCAGAGTCTTACCCAGATTGTGTGTGGTGACTAATGTTAGGCCTTAAATATTGGTGAAAATGTCTATATCCCAGCTTAGAGTCCAATCATAGAATTTATCCCTTCTGGGAGATCTGAAATTTCTACTTTCATGAAAACTGTAATTTTTCTATATTTTGAGCAGCACTATGTCATTACTGAGCTGACCCATAGACCTTGTATATTAGTAACCTTACTGGAGGATTGCTGAATGCATGAGGGAAGAGTTCAACTATTCTCAATGAAGACAATGTCTGTACAATGCCTAAAGAAATGGGAGAGTGGAAGTGATCAAGGTTGTGTTTGAAAGAAATTAAAGGTGAGCTGAGGAGAATTTATTTGCCTGAGTTTTCTTCCTCTTGAAGAGGAAGGCCATAGAGTAGTGAGTTTTTGGAGATTCTTTCTATTGCTTTCTATATGGATTTCATGTTGTCTTACAGCTGTGGCTTAGGTTCCCAAAAACCAACACCATCCCCTTTCAGAAATTAAGAATAATACAGAAAGAATGCACTAATAGCCAATGCACATATTGAGCTGAGAGCACACAATGTAAAAAGCCCACAGAAGAAAATGAACAGATCTCCCAATACACTCTTCCTGCTTAGTAAAGCTTGCCTGTTCTGCTTGCAGGCAGGGCCAAATAATGCTGCTTCTCCATCCTGCAGCTCTCCCTGTCATATCCTTTAAGCTTTATAAATTTGGCTCTTTTTTCCCTTTTTTTTTTTAAAGAAAGTTTTCATCAAACCTTGTTTCTGTGCTTCATATCAGCAGATACCATATTTTGCTTTCTATTCTTGCTAGAATTCTCACCCATTTCCTTTATTACTGTCATCTGAGCTACCTTGTTACCCTCCCTTAACTTTCTTTTCCACTGCCCCTCTTTGAAACCCATCCAAAAAATTCCTGACCACAGTCTGAACATATTTTTCCCATGTATTGGAGCCTTCCTCATTTCTTACCCTATCAGGGTAGGATTTTCATCTTATCAGGCCCCAAATTCAAAGTTCTCATTGCACTGAGAGTTTTTTCGGGATGCATTTTGGCTCAGCTGCACCTTTGCTTACAAAAACCTGACATCATTGTGATAATAGGTAATTTGGTTATAGTGAATTCTATTATTCAGAATTGGTTTGTTTTTTAAATATTTGAGTGGAGGTTTTGTCTGCAGTATTTTCTTTTTAGAGAAATGAAACTTATGTTTTGTTTGTACCTTCAAAGATTTTTTTAAAATGTATTTCACTTTAAGTGACATCTTCAACTGCCCTTTTGGAGTGATATTTTCAGTTTAGAACATAATGTCTGGTGAAACAAGAGCTGTTCCTCCTGATTGTTGGACAATCAAAAGGCAGGGATGGGAGAATTCACTGTGTTGGAACAGAAGAGTTTCTTCTTCTTACTAATGAGAGAAATCCTGTATCTGAAGAGAATTACTGTGGCCCCAAAGGTGAGATGATAATTTTGCCTATTTTTATCTACATGCAAACAGTACAGGTTAGTACCTGCTTGAGGTACCACTTCAATGCACTGGGAAACTTTCTGTATTTGCATATAGCTTTATGTAGAATACAGTTGCCTGTGTACATCACTTGTGTTTCATATCTCCTCTCTGTCACGATAACAAACTTGAATCTGATTGCATAGAAAAGTAGCTTAACTTTTCAAATGCACAATGATGCTCTTTATTAGCCACCACTTGAATCTCCAGAGTAGTCTTTTTTGGTACTCCATGCTAACTTTGGTTATTCTGTGTGGTCTTTGGGCCACTGTTTTCAATTCTGTTGCCTGTATGGTGAGAAAGGTTTTATGTGGATATCCCAACCCTGGCAGATCAAGGCTGGGCTGGATAAGGCCCGGTCTAGTGGGAGGTAGGGGGTTAGGACTAGACGAACTTTGAGGTCCATTCTAACTCTTTAACACTGCATGATTCTATGATCTTCTCTAAATCCTGTAATCCTCTGCCTGAATAGAGCTGGTGGACATTGTGACAGAGAGATCCATCCTTGCCTTCACTGTGACTGCAGGCAGCTCCCTCCTCCAGTCTGAACTTTTGGTCCTAATAAGGCAGGCAGAACAGAGTTATGACCCCTCCTGAGAGAGCCATGGCCATGGTTCTGTTGCAGTTCTGGAGATGGGGACAGGATCCAAACTGAAGTCCTGTTGAGTGGCAGACTCTTTCCTTGCTGTGGTGAAGGTATTGATGGGAGCCCCTTGCCATCCCTGTCTCTGCTCCACACTGTTGTCAATCGATTGGGCTTTTTAGCAGGGAGCCCTCCTCCACAGTCACACAGCAGGCTCCTAGATGAGCTTTGATGTCAGGTAATCATTGCTCTATATGGTAATAAATGATGTGTTTACCTAACAGAATTCCCTTGGCCTTTGATATACTCAGACATGTTATCAAAGTGGTGCAATGACATCTTGTACAATGAAACAATAGGAAAGTGCAGAACTGTACAAACCGAGCAAGCTGAGCCCAAATGTATGTTGCTATGCAATTATGTTATTTGCCCTTAGGGCAAGAAACACAGCTGAAGGAAGTTAATATCAATACCCTTATGAAGTCCTCAAGGAGTATTTCTGTGATGGACATGGCACTTATTTGAGAGATCACTGCAAATCACTGTCCTTGTACCTGTTATTATGGATAAGGGGTTTTAATGCTAGTTCCACTTAAATTTTGGGAACTAATTACATTAAGTTGTTTAATATAATTTGTCTCAAGTTCCTTAACACACAAAGTGTCTCAAGTTGCTGATGTATTTTTCCCTTATAGACTTCCTTTTCCATATGGCATTACAACTCTTTCGTATGGTTTTCCAAAACTCTCCTTTATTTCCTTTTCTTTTCTGTCATGGCCTTGCACTAATCTAGGAGGACAAGTTTAGAGGCCACCCATGTCACCAGCCTAGATGAAAATAGTGTGTGTTTTGTCTTGTTTCTCACCTTTGCTAAGGCTTTGGAAGATGTTTTAGTCTCTTTTATTCACCCAGGCATGACATTAATACAGGGAAATAGCACATGTGCTACTATAAGCAGTATGTATTCAAGGTGAATGTCTTACAAGCATAATGATGCTATTTTACACCAAAAATGGTGTTTTTACAACATGAAGAAATTACATCCCCCCCCTCAGTCATCTGCTGATCCCTGTTCCCTGGCTGAGCCAGGACCTTGACTCATCCCCTGAGTTAAGGGTTCTGTTCCAGAGGGTGGCATACTCAGGTTTTGATCTGATTGCAAGAGCCCAATGTGGTTGTCAGGCAGTTGTTAGAGACCTTGTTTGACTCCCTCACCTGAAGCTTAATGGGCTTTATTGTGCTTTCTGTGCATTGCTTAGCAGTCTTTGGGCC